>SCLH01000960.1:15139-35471 GCA_004367855.1 Oikopleura vanhoeffeni | reverse complement strand
AACTTTTCTTTCAAACCATGAACTTTTATAAAATAATTGAAAATGTACATAACAAATTGTAAATAAAATTTTTTAATGAAAATTAAAAATAAAGTTTGAAATTGAAAATTTTAAATGTAAAATAAGAAAAAATTAAAATTTTTAATTGAAATTTTAAAAAATTGCAAATTTTTTTTAAAATCATGCATGAATTCTGAATTGAATTAAAAAATAGGTGATAACTAGGCTGTCACTTGTTGAGACCAAAAAAGAGGCTTAGAGGGGTATCAGAAATCCACGGATGCCATTCTAAATCATTTCTTACCAAAAAAATTTTGAATAGTTTTTGTAAATCTTCGAAATATTTCAAAAAAATTTTCAAAACCCGGAAATTCAAATGACCGGAAACGACTGCATTTGGGTATCAAACGGAAAAGAAAAAATTCTAAGACTTCTGGCTGAAAATTAAATTTCATGAAAGAAGGAATTTTTTAGATTTTTCATAATATCTAAATTTCAATTTTAGACGAAGAGTCATTATATATTCCTTGAAACCGGAAGTTGACGACGAAATTTTTTGTTCATTTGATATTTTTTGGAGAAGGGTTCAATAAAGCTGGGTGCCAAGTTTAATTAAATTTGAACTCTCCTGCAAAAAAAAGCATGTGAAAAAACTCAACTAAGGTCCCAAATGACTAGGTGCTTGTAAACAGAACATTCATATGCAGTCAAAAACAAACGTTTTTTTTTATTTTTTTGGGAAATTAGACAAAAATCGGCTGAAGGCCGATAAAGGGGGATATTATTTTTTAAATTTAATTATGATGAAAATGAGCTCTAAATTGGCCGAAGACCGATTAAAGAGAGTTTATGTTTTTTATTTAATTTTGTTGAAATATGAGCCCCAAATCGGCCGAAGGCCGATAAAGGAGATTCATGTCCTTTAATTAATTTTGTTGAGAAATGTGCCCCAAATCCGATGAAAGCCGATAAAAGGGGATTTTATGTTTTATATTTAATTTTCTAAAAAAAGAGCCCCAAATCAGCCGATGGCCGATAAAGGGGGATATTATATTTTTAATTTAATGTTAATGATAAATGAGCTTCAAATCGGCCGAAGGCCGATAAAGGGGGNTTAACCCCTAGACTCATTTGAGTATTGATATCCCCCAGAGGCATGAGAGCCACTTTTTTGGCTTGACTTTGAAGTCATATTACGAGAAAAGTTTTAGTGTTAGGGGATTAATTGTTGTGAAATCATTGAGATAAAGGATAGACTCTTATTTTTTATTAATTATATTAAGACGATTAAAATATTAATCACTTAATTTCCGCTGTGAAAAAGTGAAGTTAACTCAAACTGTTTTCCACAGGAAACCATACGATTTTAATAATGAAATGCTAGTAAAATAAAATTAAGTGAAACCTTAGGTTCCTTAATCTAGTCTCCGATTCAAAATACCTTATCGGGTTCGTCTATGAAACGATAATTCTCAATTCTGAAATGATGAAATTAGTGGTAAACTATACGTCAGCGCCTTATATTTCCGCCTCCTTAAAACGGAGTATTTAAGACCTTGTAGTTTCAAAAATAAATTGTGAGATAAAGCTGATAAAGAAAAATTTCAGAGAAATCCAAAAAAAAGTAAGGTCAAATATATTTTGAATGGCTCATTCAAAAAAAAATTTTTATCATTTTTCAGAAATTAATTGCTCACTCTATTGGCGATTTGAACCTTGAACTTCAAGTGCGATTATTTTTGTTCTTTCCGGTCTTTGCAAAAACATGAAAGCCACTTTTATGGCTTTATGAGTCTAGGGTTAACAATAAAAGTCATATCTATCTCACCAGGTTTCTCGGTACATACAATAAAATGACTATCAGTTTAATTGTATTTCGCGAATGCAGTGAATATATGCAAGTCAGCTACAAGCCACGTTTATCAATGACACGAGCTAAATCACTTCCTCCGATTAATAATTTCCTTGATAATAGCAGCGCGGTATAAGTTATACCGTATAACTGAGTTTTAAGAAGTATTAATAATCGGAGGAAAGATTTTCGTATTGCGAGGAAATGTGCTATCTATAAATAATTTTATACATAAGTTTGCTTAATGTCAAGGCCCAGTAAGTCAAAATCAAAAAATTTTGAAATGCAATTCAAATCGACATCTAACATCGAGTTGGATGAGTCTTTCCAAGTTCAAATATTATTTCGATAATTGACATTTATTTGATTTTACTTCCATTTTTTTTCTCGAAAATTAATTTGAATTTTTATAAGCATCAATTAAAAAACTGATGATGTTTCTAGCAAAAAAAACATTTTCTCAATGTGAAAATCATAAACGGATCACTATAATTCTGCACGCCGAAATTCTTGTCGATAGAAAATCTCATACATGTTACGTGTAACACGTAGTTGTCACTCGGGTGTTACAGGAAAGGAACCATTTGAGTTATGTGATAGTCATGAATAAACGGAAAAATACATTTTAGAGACCATAATATTTTTTTTTCAAATTTCAAAATCTTTTGAAAAAAGCAACGTTTCTCATTTGCCCAAAAATCGACCTCACCAAAAAAAATTATTGCTATAAACGTGTTCGTCGTATAGTAGTGAGTATCAAATTCCTGGTCTTTTGGGACATTGAGAACAATGGGATTTCGGGCCAAGAACAATGAGATTTGAACCTGATATTCAACACCTTGATTACGAACTCTCATTAATTTTACTAATTGGGAAGCTCTGACATATTCAGATACTCAGAATATTCTGAAAAATATTCTGACAAAAAATTCTGACAAAATATTCTGACAAAATATTTTGGAAAATATTCTGAAGAAAGAAAAATTTTTAGACGAAATTTGAACTAAAAAAAATCTTACAATTTTTATCACAAATTAAATTTATTACATTCACCTAAAATTTTACTTTGCAGTAATTATGTATCATATTTGAAAATCTATTGTGATATTGAACTAAGAGCACGTGACTTATATTATAANATGATAATATTTTGATAGTTTAGCATCATAACAAAATGCCGTTAACTACAAACGGAGTTAAAATCGAGAATGAGAAATTCACTTTGCCGTTTAGAATCATACTGAGTGGCTCAAGTGGGGCAGGTAAAACACATTTTGCATGAGAACTTTTGAAGAATCCCAATCTATTTGATGGTAAAATTGAATTCATATATTATTTTCATCCTTGTTATCTGGCTGAAGCCTCTGTGGATTGGCAAGAATCAATGAGTGTCCCAGTTTCATATCAGACTGGTCTACCGACAATGGAACTTTTGACTGGTATGCCACCTAATTCTGTTATCGTTTTAGACGATCTCATGAAAAAATGCAATGAAAGTGAAACAATCGATCAACTTTTCAGGGTGGTGAGTGGGAAAAGAAAAATATCTGTCATGCTGATGACTCAAAAGTATTTCGGACAAGGGCCGTATGCGAGAAATATCAGAAATTCATGTAATTATTCGGTTCTAATGAGAAATTGCTGCGACGCAACCATCAACAAAAGAGCCGTTAAAGCAATGGGTCTAACAAAAGCATTTAATTTAGCGGAATTAGAGTGTAAAGAAAAAGAATATCCTTATATATTTAGCGACCAATCAACGAAAGGACAATTCAGGATATCAAGTTTACTAAATATATATGATCACTACCGTAAATGTTATTCAAACTCTGGAATGCCGTTATATATACCTGAAAAAGACTTTTATCAGTTTTCAATATTCTCCAGACAAAAAATAGATTAGTTTCTGGCTCAAGAGAAAAATGAGGCTACGATCTCTGAGAAACCTCCCAGATCAACAGAGAAGCTCAAGGAGGCCGAGACGTCAGAGGACAGCACGACAAGAAGCAAACCTTATACCAGAAAATATCGTCGCCGTCGCCAATAATGTGCCGCCACATGTAAATAATTCAGAAGATGTAATATCAAAGAAATTTATAACAATGTCAAAAGTATCCAAGTTATATTAAAAATAATTGATTTCTTGAGGCAAAATGAAACATCATCATTACACAAAAAGAATCGACGAAAATTCAAGACTCGTAAAACGATAACATATTTTCCTTCGATATATGTATGATAGATTTGGATTTTATATAGCCCCAGATTATGTCAAGCGCAACAATGGGTTATAATATATAATGGTATTTGTGGATGTCTTTTCAAAAATGTTGTATAGTTGAAACTGAAGGACAAAAAGGGACACTGCCATGATGGCTTTGAAAGAATTATCAAAGACTTCCGGAAACTCCAAACCAAATCAACAGATGTTGGCACAGAGTTTACAATAGCACGTTCAACAGTTGTTTAAAGAATATGGTATTGTTCATTATTCTCTCACGAGTAAACACAAGCCTCGGTCGCAGAACGAATGATATAACGTTGAAAGGCCGTCTAGAAAATATTTCTGGAAAAATAAAACAAAACGATACATTGATATTCAGATCAAACTGTCAACAACTATAAAAATAGTCCTCACCGATCAATTGGTATGGCTCCAAGTGCGGTCAATTCAAAGAATCCGGCAGGTGTTTCTAAAATGTACAAGAATGCCAATTGAAAACAAAGCTAGATCTCAAGTCGGAGATACTGTGAGAAATCAAAATCAAAACAATATTGAAAAAGGATATACTCGTAGGTGGAGCATAGAGCTTTATACAATTCTGACAGCAAAAGCTCTCGGAGGAGTTGATTATTATAAAGTGAAAGACGAAACAGGCAATATCTTACCGAGAAGAGATATTATTACGAATTGAATCTTGTGAGAAAAATGATGATTAATATTCATTTAATATTGTTTGATAATAAGCTGATATTCGATGGATCTATGCGTATTTGGATCCTGAATGTAATATCTGTTGCTCTGAAACATTTCAATCTAATCTTAATGAGAATCACATTTCACGTGACAATGCTCTGGTTTGTCAACAAGTCTTGTTAATCGATCTCCAATCAACAGTTATCAATGCTTATCATATTCACGTTCAAAAAAGGAAAACTGACGCAAGATTATGTACCTCGTCAGTTATCAAATATCCACTAGAGATTCATCAGCTCCAGAATCCGAAATTTGAATTGTAGAGTCAGAGAAAAAAACTCTAGAAATTAAAGCTGCATTTATTCAATTAGAGATTTCAAAGCAATGTTCGGATTTAGTAAATGTTTAAAATCATTAAATAATCAACGCCGCTTATAACGAAGATCCTCAAACTGGACATCAAAAGAGATTCATTCAATCTGTACTACTGAAACCCGTGTTGCTAAAAAATCTAAATATTAACTGCTGACATTATTTTTATATTATTTTTATCTGTAGTTTAAAAATAGAATAGTTATTTTACATATTTATTCATATATTCAATTTAAGATGGCTAATTAGAATACAATGAGAACGAACCAATTACAAATCAAATGGAAGTTGACCAAAATCGTTAAGCGTATCTATCCCGTACAAAACGACAAGTTTGCAGTTTGTTTTGGAAAAAGATCCAAATTTGTACTTAGGTGTTTCGATGAGCTCATTTCAAATTTAATATCCCAATGTATACATGCTAGATGCTAAATTTGGAGCCAAGATGTTTTCAGATTTACGCATTGATATTGACAGTCAGACGGTTATTCTTCAAAAACAAAGTAAAATATATTATCACTAACTAAGAGTAAACATATATTTAGGGTCAATACTTTCTATACATTCTCAGTCAAACTTCAATTTCAATCTGGATATATCAAATCAGTTAATGGATACATCGAAAAACCGGAGATGTTCTGTGGATCGAAAGATGATGGATGATGATCAAGAGACACAATATACAGAGTGAATGCATTTTCAAAATCAAGAAAAGCATTTCGGATACTGAAGGTGATAACCGTGTCGTAGAAGTTGTTCACTATTTAGAAGGAGGCATTCTGAATTCTATGCAGCCATTGCCGAGTATTCTGAGGTTAAATTGTCATTTGACAGAAATAAGGCATGATTGGCATTGCTGTAATGGTGATAGTAAGTTATGATGATGATTCACCAGCTCCAACAGAATTGGACGGCAAAGTAGTAGAACTTGAAGACCCATATCTGATTGTAGAATATGTGAAATCACCGTATTTGAGAAATTTCCATAGCCAGATTGTTGATCGTCCCATTACTATGATGTATGATGATTGTAATATCTATATGAAATCATTAGCAAAAGACTCAACAATGATAAGAGCCGATAATTTGATGGGAGGTTTAGCTCCAGATTATCTTTTTGCAGGTTTCGTAGCTACGGATGCATTAAATGGGTCATTTGAACTGTCACCAACATGTTTTCCTAGTATAAAAATAAGATCCTCGAACATCACAATGAATGGGATGTCTGTTCAAGGCTTTCCAATATTGTCAGAATTGTATTTACCCGTGCAACTTTTGTGTAAATTTAATGAAACTACTGAAAGAATCAAAAAGACTATGGCTGCTTCTGCAATTGGTATGAATAGATTTTTTCAGACCAGCTGCTTCATTAGTCATAAATTTGAAGGTGAAAAAACAAACGAAGGATGGGTTGGACTTGAAGTTAAATTACAAAAGGCTACAACAAAAGATTATACTTTGGGTAAATTTGTTTACGTTTATATTTTAACTATTAATCTTTTGTTAAGTCGTGTTTGCAATTAGGACGAATGCCATAACGATAGATCGATTTCACAAGATACAAAGAAAAATTATGTGGGCGTTTACTTACTTTTATATCTCAACTATTTTACTTTCATTTTTTAATAAAATGTCAAACAAAAAACAACTCGAGAGATTCAATTTGCAATTTGTCAAGGATACTATGAAATCATGGTCTGATTCTACTGCAATTTATGAGCACGAGTCATTTAAATCATATTTAAGATTACGCTCTTACCTTACGCTTTATCAGTACAGATTAAGTGATCATGAAAAAGCATGATATTCGAGAGCTTCTATCGCAAAGTTTAGATGATATCGATAAAACTAATTTGATTGATGATATGGATAGTTATTTGGACGGCTTTTGCTTTAAATTTGATAAGTCTGTCATTTTAACAGATCTATTTTGCCAAAAGAATAAAGCTGGAGCCTACAGATGAATTGAAAATTGAACCTGTGCATGAATTGAGGACAACAAACCTATCGAACAGCAAAGATGTTACCAACAAATCTTATGAGCAACCATCTGATTATTATTGTGATAATGCTACAGATAAATGATCTTGATTACTATACATTACAATTCTGCAATAGACTGACTTAACTGAAATAGAATAATGTGCCTGAAATCTAACAGGATAACACGAACCCATAATTTTGATCTTTATTTCTTTGCATAATCAATCAGACACCAGTTGTATAGTTATAAATAATAACCATTGAACATCATAAAAAAATATTTGCTTTTGCTGTTCAGATACCAAATATAAATCATTGTTAATTTACTATAAGTATGTTTATTTTTGTATCTTTTAAGTTTCAGAATCAGAGTCAGTTCCAGCGTCAGAAATGTAGTCAAATAAAGTGGGCGAAAAACGTTGGATATATAAATGTACTGCAAGTATACACATAGGTTTTAAGCCACTATTCGTTATACCTGCCTTACCAAAAGACAGTATTTCACAGTGTTTGTTAAAAACTCTTTCTACCAAAACTTTGTCATCACATTTAAACTCTTCAAGGAGTGTTTCCTTCATTTCATCACTAAAAATTCTAGTTTGCACATTAAAACTAGTATGCTGAGAAGAATGTTAAAACTTCAGTTCTTTTTGTTCGGCACCTTAATAAAAAATTAAACTCCTTGGCCGTTTTAATTATTTGTTTAAATTACTTTTTGTTAATATCATACTGAAATCAATATGAAGTATAAACGGATCAAGAACCCCATCTAGAATTGACTTGACCATATCATACAGTTTGAAATCGGTGTGCATTTTTGTTATTTCGGCATCTGATACATGTCTTCATCAGTTCCAATTGGTTTCGAATAATGCACTATCAAACATATTATTAAATTTGTGACATTCAATTACTGAAAAATACCTTGTCAGTTATACTCGTAGTTTTTTGTTAAGCTTCAAAAGTCTGAATAAAATCGGGAAAATAGTCATCAGGTTGAACATCAGTTACCAATTTTTGTAAAATGCGCTCTCAGTTAATAAAAACATCTAAAGTTTAAATATTTTAATTACTAGTTATACTTAAAGTGTATTAAAAAGGCGACATGAAATACGGTCATCAGAAATAAACATTTTCAGACTGATATCAGTAAGGCCGACTTTTTCATAGTTGATTCTCGTCATTTTTCTGTCTTTATTTAGCACGAGATTGTTCATCCCAACTTTGACTGTTTCTTTATTAAATATACATTTGGCAAACTTATCCAGAGAAATTGACGTCTTGGTTGGTACACCTTAAAAAATGATTTAATATTAATTAAACAAAAACATTAAATTTGTAATATAATTCATATTTTATATATCAATTAATTACCTTTAGTTCCTTTTTTGATCTCCGGACCATCAGCAGCATAGTTGACACAAAAGTACGATTTTGGAGCAAGACCAACATATGTACCGTTCACGGTTACAAATTCGGGTTTCAAAAAACCTTAATTAAATAATGATTATTTGACAAAAATATCAAATAAATATGAATTTGAAATATTCAATAATAATTTAACATTTTAAATGTTAAATATTTACGAATCAACTTTGAAATGTTTACTAGAAATTATTAAACATTTCAAAATGAATTTATAAATAGTTAACATTGAAATGTTGAATAATTATAAATTTCAAATTCGATTCATATAATCATTAATTGTTCAAATTAATTACCTGGTTTTCGCATTGATTGCACTGATTAATCCATCACAAAGTATTCGGAACATTCTGCATGAAATCTGTCTAACATTTCTGGTTTGACAATGTTAAAAAAGCAAGATCTGACAATTCCAGCATAATCTTTCAAAAAATCTTCTGGGACATCTTCAGTTTTAGTGAATGCAATAAAACAGCTATCAGTATCTTAATTTAAATGTTAATATTATATTTGTAATTGAAATTTGAAAAAAATACAAATTCATGATTTCAATTACCTAAATAGCATATTTTATATGATCCTTCGATCAGCATTTCCTCCATCCAATATATAAACTCTACTAAGATCAATTTAGACCACTGGAGTACAGCATTTCCTACATGTGTGAGCTTGTCGTCTTTAATTTTACGTTTTCGACTGACCAGCTCCATAACTTCATATTCACCATCTCCGAGAAGGTGAGCATCAACAATAAGACTTTTGAGCCAAGTTGAATTGATGTCTTCAAATTTTGCGATGTTTGTATCTGTATACTAAGATACAGCCTCTAGAAGCTTGCCATATGATGAATTCATGCAAATCCTAATAAATAAAGTTAAATTTGGTACTTTTTGGATTTGTTACACCAACAACCCCTTAATTTTTATTCAATATTATATTAACTCACTTTGAAAGTATCTGCCTTTGTTTTCGAATGACCAGTGGCTGCAATTCGACCTTGTACACAAGTGTCAATAAATTGGTTGAAACATCTGCTTGGCGTATACTGTATTATTTGAGTGACATCGACAAGCTCGATTCCCAACTTCGGCAGAAACCTCAGATAAGGTGTAAACATAAGCACTTCATCTGCGACCCAACCATTTACAACTGTTCGTACTGGAAGTTTACGCCCTAATGCTCCAACTCGTTCTTTTTGATAATCGGAAAGCATGTCTTCAGTAATCACAGCTTTTCTAATTATTGGCGGGAAGTTCAAATGTTTATATTTTCGAATAATATGAGCGGTAGTCTGAAGTGAGCAAGAAACAAATCCGAAAATTTCTTCATTCACGATCATTTCAGTTAATCGATTCAAATTTTTGGTTTCGCTTGTTTTCATTATTTGTGGCATAAACGGTGTTTCCAATTGCTTATATGATTTCAAATCAAACTTGCACTCCCACATGACAATAAGTTCCCCGTTATTGTCGGAACACCATTTTTCGAGTTTCTGAAATAAAATGGTCAATATCAACTAATTATTGCCAAATTTGTGAGTGACACCCCTTTAATGTCAAATTGATATATCAAATTTGAATATGTAACTTATTTGAAAATACGTTGTTATGAAAACATTTATATTTGAATAAACGATAAACACTCCCTTGAAATCTTAAATTTAAGTACTAACCGTTTGTTTTACATGCCATTCGTATTCTTCTAGTTTCTCCTCATCATAAATTGCATTGAACTTACAGCCGACATGAGGACAAACGTTGTGATGATAACACCCCATGGACTCTATAAGGAACGATTTGCCATCAACAACAGAGATCCGTCAATATTAAGGCCACATATTTTTGTTGGCCTCTAAAGTAGCTTGCTGAATTTGAACCATTTGACCATCAGCGGTATAGAATCGGGGATCGGTATATTGTAACATCATTATATATCGAAATTCACCAAGGCATTGGCACATTGACTTTTTATAAAAATATCGTTGATTTTCAGCCTTTAGCACCCATTGTATTCCAGGGCCACATGGCTGATCTCGTTTTAGACCAGTCGGATACAAGCTTAGATGTTATCATTAAAGTTTGAATCAAAATTTTTGAATCGAAATTTTATTATTGAGAACCTCTACCATCTAATGATAGCTTATGCACTTTATGGAAACGTCTTTTTGAGCAAAAAATGTGTTTCCAGAAAAAGGCCGTTGCTATTATAGAGAGTTTTTTTATTGTTATTTTAATATGTTAATGTACGTATTAAAGTCAAGGCCTACAAAGGCTGTGTAGTCATCACCGTTTGGAGCTTTGTAAGCAGCTTGAGGTGCAGTCAATTTTCTTTCCGGTTCCAGAGTGATATATTTATGTCTTGTATCTACAAATCCGCCCACTATATTTTCTCGTTCATCATCTGATAACTTTTTCATACAATAAGGCAAGAGATATAAGGCGCAGGCTGTCCTTGCTATACTGTAGCATCATGCTTTTCTGCGCCATACTTGGCAAACTTGCACAATTGAAAGGGTCGACTCCAAATAATTCCAAAAATGTGTCGAACCAAATCTACAAAATAACAAATTAAATGTGTATTTGAATTATATTCACTCATGAATACATATCTGATATTTTTAAATAACTAATCAATTTTAAGAACATAATTTTTATGTTGATATTTGAATTTAAGGGGGTGTATGTGCTGATCAAAGCTTAAAAACATGATCGACCCTTACCTCTTTATTTATATTTTATTCACTCTTGAATACATATTTGAAGGTTTTTAATAGCTTATCAATCTTTAAAAATAATTACAATGTTGAAACTTAAAATTAAGGGGGTGTTTGCTCGTCAAAGCTTAAAAAATAGATCGATTCGATTTAGCAACCATCACCGCTTTAATATATTTTTATCATACAAGTAAATTACCTTTATTGCTTTGCTGAAAGGGCTGACATCCAAATTATTGTAATATTTCAACCAGCAGATCATATTGGTCATTTTTTCAGGGTCATCGTCAGATAGTACCAACCGACGGTTGAATTCTGACTTTGCAACAGCATATTCTGAGAGACTACAGCTTGGTTCTTGTTTAAGGTCTGACCAAAAGTCAACATAGTCGGGAAATTCTGTTGCGGCTTCCAATTCAGCAATTGAATGATACTTCTGGTATGGAAAACATGATTTTGTTTCCTTCACTCCAGTCATTTTCAAAAATGAACTTAACGAGCAAGGCGCTGTAAAGTTCAGAATATCCGCAAAATTGATCGTAGAGTTTGAAGATTTCCATCCATAACTGAAGTAGCATGCGCCACGTTTGAGACATTCGACTTTAACTCCTCCAACAGTTTTGATGCTGAAAAACCATTCGGCCATGACTCGCATATCAAATTTTGCACCGTTGAAGCTGAAAATTTTCATTTGTACAGCATTTCTGAGCCACATTTTCCAAGAAACAGGATATAATACCAATTTATATGGAATTCCAGCTTCTCTAGCTGCTTTTTGTTCTTCTCGTCTTTTAGATTCCGTTTCTGCAATAAATTTTAAGCTTTCATAAAATTTCTTTGGAGTTCTTTCTTCGAATTCTAGAGTTTTGATTTCTAGAAATGATAAAAATTTATCGACGAGATCTCGAATGTGCTCAGTGGTATCACCTTCTCTCACAAAACATGTCGGTTTAGCATCAGACGAGCTCATAGCAGATATGCTGACCAAACCGAGGATAGCCTTTTCTCGGTTCTCATTGGTCAATTCTTCCTCAAGAGTCTCAATATCCCAACTGCAATAGTATTCTTGACGAAAATTCACNAAAAGTTCTGACGGTATATCAGAAAATATCCCATATATCTTTTGTTTCGGCACAACCTTCGACTCCAAAATGCAGCCATTCTCAGAATTTTGATGCCTTGTAAGATTATCCTTTCGATTGAATCCTACCACACACTTGTTGCAGAAATACGTAGTTTTATCAGCAAGTTTATTGTTAGTCATCAATTTTAAGCTGGATACAGCACCACCCTCTGTCAAAAATTTTCGACTTGTAACAATAATGTAGCAAGGAGGATATTCATGATTTCCTCTATATACTCGATGATATATTGAACGATATTCTTGTGCGTAAGATTTCTTCATAAACATATTAAAGTTTAATTTAAGAGCGTGTTGTATTGCGTCCAAATTTTCTGACGTCATTTCTAAAGACAAATCGGACTGACCAAGTAGACCATAAAGATGTTTTGGAGAATTGAGTTGTACTTCATTCTCAGTTTTCAGAGCTGCAAGAATTTTTTCAGTTGGAACATCTCTCAAAAGCATATATGGGGCTTTCGTAAAATTAGCATATTTTTTATTGTGTTTGATACATTCTGTATCTTCTAGAATAATAAATTCAGTCCAACATGATGGTACTCTAATTACAGTATTGTGTCCTTTGATCCAATTATTAACGATTAAAACGCCAACCTGAAATTATAATTTTGATACATGTATAATAAATCTGAAAGTTTTGAGATAGATATTATGCCAAATGCACGTATTTGAACTAAGATTATTTGATTTTATGTGGCCCTAATCGTGCAGAAAAATTAACATGTATATCTGAAATGTACAATAAATACCATGTTCTTTTTTGATATTTTGTTTATTTTCTAATCATAACAAAATGTTTAGATCCCTCTATCACACTTTTGTAAATATCTGAGCCCTACTACTTCAAACACTTTACGTTTGCTAAGGGCTAAGATATTTACAAAAGTGTGATAAAGAGATATTGAATTTTTCGATTCAAAATTTATTCGGCAGTTACCACCCCTTTAAATGTTTTATAAATCAAGCTTAGAATTAAACTCTGTGATAACGTGACTTACTTTCAGAGTAGTCTCAATTTTCTTAAGTAACGCTTCTCCAGTTAGACACATGAATTCCCCAACAGATAGAATTTCGATCGTTTTCTTAAATTTATGACATCTTAATGATTTTCATAATAGTATGAGCGCCAAGCGTTTCAAAAATGCAGACCCTTTTTCTTCATAACCACGTTTAATCATTTAATTATTTTCCGAAAGTCAAATAAAAACATGTTAATAATAGCGGTCTTAAGCTATCTAAAGTTAAATTTTCAATTTTTGACAATTTTAAATTTCAGAAACAGCTCAACTAAGTAATCGTAAACAAAAATTTGGTACCAAAATTTCATCGTAAAAAAAAGTTGATTTTTTTTTAGATTGCTACGACCTTGTTGTTAGGTACCCCATTTTTAGCCATGTAACCTTAAGTGTATTAAATACTATTCATTCAAAAAAAATCAAAAGAAATTATTTTCTTATAAAGTGAATATTGTTATAAGATTTCTATGTTGATTAATTTACATTATCATAATAAATAGTTTAAAATCTTCAAAATATTCAAACGATAGAAACCATTTAACTTATCAAAATGCAGTTGTTTTATCACGAAAGTTTTTAAGACACTGTTCGAATTTTATTCATATTCAAGTGACACATAAAAGTCAGAAATTATTGTTTGTAGAATAGAATAATTTATGTTTTCCCAGAAAACATTCATTCTATAAAGATTTTTTATTTATATTCAAGTACAAGAGAAGCCCCTTATCAGCAAATTTGCCGATATCGCCGAAAGAAACCTACGCAATTTCAATTGAATTTATGTTTATTCGCTTTTTATGAGACACTTAATTTTAGGCAGTTTGGGGATTTAATTCATTTGAAACACATGTTAAACTCCTTATGAAATTAAAAACTTTTCTAATTATGACGTCTTTTTGAACGCCTACACTTTTTTCAATTTTTCAGCGAAAAACTTCATTTTGTCTCCATATCGCCGAACATGCCCAATATCGCTGATTTTTTTGGCAAAAACTTTCGGCGATATTAGGCCTCCCTCTGTAACAGATATGTATCAGAAATTATACATGTATGTTTTTTGGATGAACTTTTCTACTTTCAAACACAATATTGAAAATTGTATCTCCATTATAGAATACGTATTAATTTGCAAACCATCAGTACATGTATATTTATTGTTCATAACATATGTTTCAAATAAAGCAAATCATCAACAACCTCCTAAAGGTTTAAAATTCGTAACGTCTTTTTTCCATTAAATACCAGAAATTATTTTATTAAAGTAAATGATTTGCCTACACTTTTTAGTGCAGTGAAATTTCAATTTATCTTCAACGAGTTTGTCTTACGTATACAGTCTTATCCATTATTCGTGAAAAAGTTGTGGGAAATATTCTACTGCTAACAGCTCTCAAATATTCTAATGATAGCAAATTCTAACAATTTAACCTGCAAATGTGGCCATTCTGATAATATTCCTAGACGTACCTGTACTTCACATAAAAAATCTGACTGATTGATGGCTGTTTTCCAGTCGACTTTTGATCTCTTAGCACAATCTGGATTGTAATTTTTCAGTCTCTGATGAAGAATAATTCCCACCACCGGCGCAAAAACTGACCGGTGATTAGGATGGGTTACATGAAGGCTGAATTTTTTCATGCTTCAATTTTATTTTTAATGATATTTTATCAATTTCAAGCCCAGGTTATATAGGATGCTGACAATAGAATCGCATTTTTGGACGGTAATTTTGTTTTAACCACACTCTATTGTACGTTTTGACAATTTCAAATTTTTTTATTTTGTATACTCAGTTTTTATTAACTTGCAACCCTAAATTTTATCGTAAACTTTCAATACAAATAATATGACAACAATATCATTGGCCATTGTCAAAATTTTCCGAAATAATGACATCGATATCGTGACCATATTATTTATCGAAAGTTTACGATGAAATTTTGGCTAAAAAATCAACAAAATCATGTTTACTAAACAAAAAACGCGAATGCAGAAAATTTCCCCAGAGGGAGATAGAGTATTGCTTCGAAATTTTGAGATAGATGCCCGCCGAAATATTATAAACCTGGTTCAAAATGTTGCTTTGTTAATACAGAAACAATTGTTTTAGTAATCTTACTTGTTTACAGTTGAAAGCAACATATTCAATTGTTTTGATTTAATCGCTGAAAATGTCAATTTCAGAACAATGAATCAGTTATACAGAATAATCTGACTTTGTCAGAGCTTCCCAATTAGTGCAATTAATTAAGGTGAGTAATCAAGGTTATGATTAGCAGGTTCAAATCCCTTTGTTCTTGGCCCCAAATCCCATGTTCTCGATGTCCCAAAAGGCCCGGTATTTTATCCTCACTACTATACGACGGTCGTCAGTGATATGAATTCATGCAATTAAAGAATAATTAAAAATTAACCCCTCAATCAGAAAATGACCGAAAATGAGCATCAACGAAATTTTTAAAACGGTTTGATCAAATTTGGATAATGGTTTTAAGTCATCGATAAGATTATCGTTATAACTGTCTGTGCCAAATTTTCGTAATTATAGAAATGTATATCCATGCGAAATAAAATGAAATCCAAATGTTAACTCAAATTGCCCGAAATAGTTCAGCCAATCATCTAGATCCAAAATTTGAGCTTAATGATTGGCTGAAATTTCAGCTTGAAATATGGAATATACTTTTGGCATCCACCATTCGCTCAAAAAGACTTAGAAAAAACGTTGAATTTCATAAAAAATGTAATATGAAAATTTCTCTATGACGCGTCATGAGTCATAAGTCATCACGTTTGACCATCAAAATACTGGTGGTGACTAAGTTGATTGAGCTAATAGTTGATTGAACGTAATGTTTTTGATGTCCAAATCATTCTTTTCCACCTCAATGCGAATTCTTTGAGGTCATCACATTAACGCCCACAAATAAACAAATAAAACATTATATAAATTGACCGATAGCAACTAACTATTATGGAGAATATTTCTCTTGTTTTTATTATCTGTTGTATTTCTCTCTTCCTATTGGCTCGAAATAAAATGATAAATTTGCGGGGATGCAAAAAAATAGTGGTACTGAGTCAGGGACTTTCAGGCGACGAAACCGTTACCCGAGTTTCTTGAAACTAAACCTGAATGGTAATTCATCGAATACACTTTATAAATTAACGTTCTCCTTATCTCCGATTCAAGCATGAGTTACACAATGTACCTTGATGAAACCCTACTGAAACTTCCACTTCAAAAAGTTTTATTGTTCTACTTCAGAATGGCATTTTAAATCAGTTCGAAAAGTTCGGAGAACTTTTGAAATGAAAACGGTATTTTCACGTTATCGTGATATTCTGGTTTTGGTTTTAAGATTACAATATATTAAACTATTTGGTTTTTCAATGTGGAGTATTCCAGAAATTTGGCCTCTAAAGCCGCAAAACCATCTTTTAATCATGAAAAGTACGGTACTTCCAGTGCACCTGAGAATGCAACCAGTACCCCCTTAATTTTGACTCGAATGCTATTTGATGGCAGCCATTATTATTTTTTAGCCGCGATAACGACCATTCTTCCGATTTTGAATCATCTATAGAACTTTAACTGTCAGGTGTAATTTCCGGAGAAGATTATATATGATTGACCATGAAACATGAAATTGATAACCTATCAGTTGCGATTTGAATTCAATGCAAATTTATTGTCAAAAGTTAGTTACGGAAAAATATCTTCTCGTCAAATTTCCAAAGTTGAGGTTTGATGACATAGCAATCATTTAATAATGTTTATAATCAAACAAATAAGATTGATCACGTAGAAAAACGTTACAGACTTTCTCACATGGAAAATCAGAGTCCAACCGATATTAAAATTATGCTAGAAGCAAGTCTCGAACACAGGATCATAAGCATGAAATGTCATGGCATGCAGGCGTACTTTCGCTTGCGCTCATACCGAAAAGTTGACTGCTGGCGTTTAAGTAATTTTGCATGAATTCATCGGGATCTTGCATGAAATTAATTTGACACGCTCGAGAAAATCCTGGAATCCTTAAACTATGATAGAGCTATTCGGTTTTTCGTCGAAAACTTTTCTCGCCGGAATTTCAAACTGCCTTAATTTTCCCGATCAATCACCGTGTTTTCATTTTCCAAATTCATAACGCCTACGCGGGTTTTGATCAGAAATTCAAAACATTTAATGAGTTTGTTCAATACTGTATGTACATACATACTGTATGTATGTAATACATGGATAAACTCGATGACTTGATATTTTTTGCTTCTATATTTTTCAAAAAATTCGAAAACCATGAAATTTCTCGGAAGTTCTCATAATATTCTTTGCTCATTTTCGGAAGCGTTATGCATGGCAAAATGTAAATCTAGACGTTTTAATGTTTCAAGTCAAGATTTTACTCGGGATAATGTCAAGCTCATAATTCACGGAAAACTTTCAAGACACCAATTTCCGGAACATAAACAATTTGAGTAACGTTTCTGGTAGTCTTCAAGTTGTATTTGAAGTTTTTTGGAAATTCGGTTTCAAACCTAGAAAAATGTCAATTATTTCAGGAGCCTCAAATCAATCTAAATTTAATTTTCGGGAGAGAACCTTTATCCAACAAATTTTTATTTTCAAAGTGTTTTCTAAGCAAAACTGTCCAGATTCGAATAAAAATTTGACGAATTAACGTTTTCCTCAATTATCCGTCGAAATTACGACGAATTATTTATTTTTTGTTAAAAGAAAATTGACCAAAAGTACTGTAAAGAGTACTGTACATAAATCATAAATTAATTCTGCTTTAGCTTAAGCTAAACTTCAAATATTTTTAGACTCCAATATGCAAAACAATCATGTTTGAGTCTAACTGTACAACAAAAATACCGAATAAATTATTAAACAAGAAAACAAAGAGCGATTAGGTCGAGCGACTAATTCGCGCCATATATGCGAAATATCCGACTAGAAATTTCGGGCAACGTAGTGTAGTTGGTTAACACGCTAGAATCATGACGATAGAGCCCCGGATTCGAGCCCCGGCTTGTCTTTCCACCATTTTCAGGAATTATGAAAGCTTAAAGTATTACATAAGAACAAAATTTGAATCAATTCTTATTAAGTATTAAGTTTTCTTCAGATCATAAATGAAAATTGAGGGTAAATTGAGTGACATGTTTTTGCATTTATTAATTTTAATTCATAAGCGAGTTTCATAGACGAGTTAACCGTACTTGTATGAAAAGACTCAAAATAAAAAACGAAATATTTAATGACTCATTTGCGTGAAAAATCCATATGAACTTTAAATGCAAAAAATGTTATGATCATCAGTTCTGTGGATTTTATAATACCTTGTTCACTCCTTGAAAACTTGCTGTTTTGGCATGCTTTTTAGCCCGATGAGTGTTAAAATGACCGTGAAACTCCTCAAAAATTTCCTTCAAGATTTAATTTTTAGAATCAAGTTAGAGCGATTAACGCCTGACCAGACCGGAATTGTTTTTTATGAGAAACATTCTTAATTAACGCTTCAAATCTATTGCTGAGGTGCCGGACGAAGAATTATTGAGATGTTTGTGATCATTTTCGAGATTTGAATCCAGGAATCGGAGTAAGTTCTGTATAAGTCGATCGCCTCGACCCAAAAATTATTAAAGAAATGACCCAAACAGACCTGACCTTGTCAATTAAAAAAAATAAGATCCATGGTCTTATCTCTGTCTTATAAATGAATTAAACTTATTTGAACGAAATTTGACCGTTCTTCAAAAGACGGGTTTTTATCTCAACTTTAAAAATGTTTGTGGTTTTGATAATTAATTAATTGTTAAATCTTTCCGAATGATCATTTTTTTTATGTTACAGACTTTCTGACAGAACAATTTGAAGTATTTGAACGTAAACGAACCGGTTGTCGTAAAAATCTATGTTCGGTTTGTTTGGCATCAAAACCTTTACAAGAAAGTAGCAGTCGTTTGAATGCGGCCTTGTTTGTTAATATATCAAAGTATTTCAAAAACTTATTTTTATTATTGACCTACCTGTAGTTTATTTTTAGTTATGATGAGAGGGACAGTCTGAAGTTGACTCGATTACTTATTTTACTTCAGAGACTCAATATGAAGCAAGTCACCGATATGCGATATAATAAAGCTGTTTGCGATAGGGATGAGTATCGCAATATCATCTGATACAAAAGCTGTCATGGGTTTGTTTTTGACCAAAGAATATTCTTGCGTAGGTTGGATGCAGTTAGCATCATATCGCTATTAAAAGTTCGCGGGCTACAGAACCAATTTTTTATGAAATTTTGTAAACTTAAAAATAGTTAATCGAACAAAATTTCGACACAACACTATTCCAATTTTAACGGTTTATAACAAATTCAAGGTTCAATTGCACAGAAATTGATTTCTTACGAGCAAACATGTTCATACAATATAATAAAGTTTATACAAGTTTATTATTTCAAATACCAGGTAAAGTTTGTATAGAAAGTGAATCATACGTTGGCGGAATTTCAATTTTTTCATAATCTTTGATATCCTTATATTCTGGTGGGACATCAGCGGTTGTACTACTTACATCAGAAACACCATTTAAATTCTGGCGAATACTTCTCAATCGAATATTTCTCATTGTTTTCATCCGACTTTTAGCCAAAACAACAGCCAAAATATTTGTCACTGGAACAAAAATTATTATCCCAATTCCAACAAAGAAATGGTGCTAAAATACATGTGTTATTGTTTCATATTGTATTATCTAACGTTTCGTATTAATTACATAATAGTTTATAAATAATTTAATATCGTATCCCTTTATCACCTTTTAAAGAATCCAATAGATGTAGGTTGAGGGAGCCAATCCTAACACTCCTAAGACCCCTTCTAGCCACTCATGAGGCCGCTT
>SCLH01000960.1:0-15124 GCA_004367855.1 Oikopleura vanhoeffeni | reverse complement strand
GGTGATAAAGGGATATATTACGTACATATGTATATATCATATTAATATTATTTTATAAATAATATAATAATTTACATTATCAAAGATTCGATTTTCACAATTTTATTATTTCAACAATGAACTTCAGTTTTTTTTTTGTTTTACAATGCATTTATTTAAATATGTCTTTTAAACAGTATAAACGTTACAGAAGGGTGCAGTAGAATATCTACTATATTTTATAGTATTTAAGTTCGTCCAGACATCACTTTGATGAGAGGCTAATTAACATCCTAAGACACCGCTTCCTGTCCAGCAATCATTTGGTTCGGTCGGATAAGTTGTAATTTGTAGACAAATCGCCGGCTTAATCATCATGCCATCTCAAAGATTGTGTCATCAAAAGGGCAAGGCCAGATTGAAATTGTTCCCAGACGTCAGAAAGTTGAAACTGTAGCACATCAAAGATTTTCCTGTCAGATTGTTACTTGTGAAAAATAAATTAAAATTTCATATTGGAAAAAATGTGAAAATGAATTGTTCTAGTTTTTGTGATTAATTATATCAGTTTTATATAAAGAATAAATTTAGAAAAACCAATTTTTATATTTTTAGCAAAAAACTAAAACTGATATAATTACACGAAGAAGAATTTATACTATGTGTGAGTTTTAATTGCAAAGTTTTATTTTTCAGAAATGAAGATTTATGATTAGATTCTGTGCAAAAAATAAACTCTTATAAAGACGCAAGTTTAAAATATTAATGATTTCATTTTTATTAAATTAAACAGTTCCAAAGTAATGAATGTATACTCGTGTAAAGTATGATTGCATAAAATAATAGCTAATGATAAATAATAATTATAATTAATAATTTCAGCTAAGATTAATCTGTCAAACACTAAGATATAAAGTACGGAGATTCGAACCGAAAAAGAAGTTATTTTTATAAAATATTTAAGTGTTCATAATGTGGTCAGATTTTATTGGCAAACTAAGTTTTAAAATTAATTTTAATTTAAATATTGGTGAATGTTATTCACTCATATCTCCTTCAATTTCTTCAATGGAGGTTTTTAGGCATGAAATGTAAAGTCCTGGAAAGGCTTGTCTTGCTAAAGCTTCATCGAAAATATTTTTGTAAAAAATACCTTCCGAGATAGCTGCTTTCATTTCTTTTTTAATGATTAAATTAAAATTTGGGTAGTCGCAGACTTTGGTTGGAAGTAAACAGCCTAGTTTCAACGATCTATGTTCTGAAATGAACATTTTTTTGAGAAATGGAGATTTTCTCCGTTTGTCCCCGATGCATTTTTTGATTGAGGCTCCTAGTTCACATAATGAACTTGGAATGCCCCATTTACGAATAGATTCTTTCTGAATATTAAAATATTCATGAATCCTAGCTGACTCATTCAAAAAATCTGCAGCCTCTCGAATAACAAATGGATGTACTGTGTGAATATTTGGGTACAAAACTGCCATTCTGGCTTTCTGGCGAATTTGGTGCAGACAAATAATCATTTGACCGGTTATGTACTAGTTTCGTACAATGATTAGATTGACCTCCTCAGGAGAAAGCCCTGAAAAAGCTCCATTACGCAGGCCAAGCAGTTCGCAAAGGGAGTTATTAAAGTCTTTAGCAGGTAGAGATAGATTTGATTCATAGATTCTCAGTTGCATTTCCCTGTACGTAGTGTAGTAGAAGTTGACCACAAAAGTCATCTAAAAGCATAAAAAAAGAATATTAAGTTTTAACTTTTAACATAGCACTTATTTTATTTTATTTTATTTTGAAGAAGCAACAAAAAAAGAGACAGAAAACGTTTTTTAGATTAAAATACTTCTCAGGAATAAATTTTAAATCAAATATATAATATTTTTTCAATTAAATTTTATTTCAAATTTTCAATTGTATTTCAATTGTTTTTCAATTGTTTTTTGATTGTTTCTTTTTAATGTTTTATTCCATTTATGCCTGTTCAAATTTTCGATAATGCAGTCTTGTTTCATAAATTATGGGTATTACTAATTGATTTCAGTTTATATATCAAAAATTTAGGCATAAAAAGATATCTTTAATGATCTATAATATTATTGAAACTATTACAAATTACCTCTAATCGATATTCATGAACTTCATTCAAAAATTTCGATTTTGCATTCTCAGCAAGAGCTAACTTTTTGGTACATTCAAAATGGGCCAATTCATCTATAAATTCAATTGATCCACGCATAAATATAGGCAAGGATTTTGACAATGGTGTTTGAAACAGAAAATGTTGATAGGATTCATTGTCCGACACAATATCATACTGAATCAGCGAATCCATGATTTTGTCCATTATTTCAAAATTTTGCTAACAAAATTCATGGTCGATTCTGGCTCAATAAAAACAAAATCACTGTCGGGTTCTGCTTCGAGTGACCCATATTGATCCAGTAGGTTTCGTCTGACCTTCAAATGCTTTTCATTCAAAGGAGTACCATCACATAGACAATCTTCACCCACCATTGACTCATTTAATGAGTGTAGGATTTTCAGACGTTTCAAGTCCTGGAGAGGAGTGTAATTGCCAGAGCGTTTCACACTAGTCCGAAAAGAAACGTCTTCGGAGCTTACACTATCAAAATTAAGAGCCCTTGGCGGCGGATTCTTGTCTACAAGAGGAGAATCCTTTAAATTATTTGCGTCAGTCGTATCAGGGAGATCCCTGTTAGTCTCAATATGGGTTGTTTCGAACAATGCCCGTAAGTCCTCAGTTTCACTGATTGACCTAGATGGAGATTCGAAATCCTTGTCATTAACTTTTCCAGTTTTCATTTTGAATTTTGTCTTGAAAAAGTAATAATTATTGGTGAACTGAATTTTACCAAAATTTTACTTCCAATTCTTCGTAAGGAAAAAATATTTTAGTAAGAGAAGAATAAAAAAAAAATATTTATTCCAAATTGTAGTTATACTTTTCATGGTTATAATATTTCTTATTTATTTATTAAATTATTTCAAAGATAGTTCAAAAAAAAAATAAAAAAAAATAATAAAGTATTTATTTTATAATTTCAATTATATACTCAAGGGAGATAAATTTGAACTATATCTGAAAGATCACACCTATTTTTTAATTTCAGAGAAAATATAGTTGAATTTCAATGTATATTTTTTAATAAATTGGTTGAGTCAAGATAATTTTTAGGAATTAATAGTTTATTTTGAATTAATCTAAAAAATACTCACTTTTCTAATCTCTGATTTTCACTTAACTCTATAAAATTTTGCGAAAGATGGAGAAAATACTCGGCGTAAATTGTTTAAGTACCGCGAAAAAAATTGACTCTTTGACATTTTACAAATGTAGAATTTTTATTGAATAGAAAATGAAAAAACCCCACACAGATTTTCAGCAGAATCAATTTTAGTGTATTTATGTGTTTATGAACAAAAATTTGAAATAATTGAGACAAAAGTGATTCATGGTATTAGTGTCTAAATCACTTTTTGGTCAGTTATCCTGACTTTTTGTATTTTAACAAGTTTAAGTTAATTTACAGTTTATAACATACCCTAAATAATATGCAGGCATTTATGTGTCTGGAATGTAAATTTAAACTAAATTTTTCAACTTTATAACAACTATATCTGAATAAGCGAACATGGTTAAAACTTCGTAATACCATGTTTCCTGTGTTACTAATGTTAAAAACAACAATTTTGAGCAGTGTGCTTATTTAACCACTAAAACTTTTTAGAATTTTTCAAGTTCAAGTAAAAGCAAAAAATTTTGTTTTCGAGTTAGTTACGATTCAGTGCTCGATAGTTGAACAGCCTATTTCAATAATAAGATTGTTCAAAATGATAAACCCCATACCATTTGAAGATTTTTTATGTTTGTTGGAACATAAAACGGTGCAGATAGAAGAAAATAATTATGTATTCAATACATCTACCTATGATAACACTGAGCTATGTGTAAATATAGGGGACTTAATTGAATGACAATTATTGTTAAGTTTTTATAATTTTTCTTTATTTTCTTCTTAACTAATACTCTCATCGATTTTCAATAAGTATATTATTGTTAAAAAACGAAAGGTAGTTATTTTAAAATTGTATAATGAAAGCAGATTGCAACTGTAATTTTAATTTTTAAAATTTGTATATTTAAGCTTGTCAAGATTTGTAACTTGGTTGACGAAAATGTTACTGACGAGATGGAGTTATTTCTCCTCGAATCAGTATATTTGATGCTATCAAAAATATATTATATTCAGCTTAATTCTTCTATGTCTGTTGCTGAATATAATGATTGGTTTTATTCGAAAACTGATGTTACCTATAACCTACTGAAGCTGGCTACTGTTGAGTCAGTTGAGGATCGTAACGATGCAACTCAATTTTTGATAAAGACTGTCCGGGCCTCTACAAATGGACAATTATCTGAGGAGAATATCCATTTTCTTGATAAGGTTATAACCCCCATTAAACGAGGATAAACATTTGAAGTAAAGTAAACGTAGCCCCGTTAACTTAACATTAGTACTGAAACGAATATTCACTAACATATTATTTTAGTTAATTACTCGTTTGGATATAGAGCAGATTGAAATATTTAAGAGGGTCGTAACAAAAAGTATGGTGTATTTGCATGATCAGCGTGTATCGATTAATCGATCACTTCTGAATGCTCGAATTCAAGATGTAAGGATTTTTTATCTAGTTCTCTCAATTATCAATTTTTTTTTTAAATTTCAAATCAAATTATTGATATGAAAAATTAATAGATAAGAAAAAGAAATAAAAATAGAATAAAATAAAATAAAATTGTATGGTAATTATCATAGTGATTATAGTCGAGTCATCATTTCCAAAAATGTCTAATTTGAAATAATTATAGTAGCATTTGTTGTAATACAATTGTAAATTTAAATTGATGATATTGTAGATCAATATAGTGTTTATCATAAATAGAAATTTCTATATTAATATATACATAATAAACAGAAAAAAAATTATTTTATATGAAATATATAATAAACAGTTACTTTTAGGGGATCACTACTCTGTCCGGACATTTAGAGGTAGATGATGTGCAGTTACTGGTCGGCGAGCGTTGAGTATTTAACTCGAACCATGCCTGGGTTAATATTGTTATCAAGAAAAGACGCTCGTGATGGAAAATTTTCTTTAAACTTATCTTATTTGGAAAAATTAGATAAGGATAACAGAAAGAATAAATATTTGGTTGAGCCACATTTCACAGTAGCTGAAAAGACTAAGTTAATTTATACACAATCAAAATATAGGCATAATTTTGATGGTGTATTGGATTATTCACGGTTAGTTTCAAGACGCCAATTTTGTAGAAACGGCGCTTTACATGGCTTTGAAACTTGTGACAATGCTGATTGCTACAATACTATCCATTCCGGCTGTGGACTTGCCAGTTACACTTTAGATGGCGGTCACATAATATTAGCAAACAAATCCCGTCCCAGCTTAGCAGTTAATACAGTGATCGTATTGAAGGGGTGAGAAAGCTAATTAAGAATGTGCTATAGATTATAGGATATATAAACTTACGAATAACCATATTTTCAATAATAGGGTCTTTGTAAGAATAATACAGATTCAAAGTAGTTTGTCCATTTGATTATAAAATTA
The DNA here is from genome assembly GCA_004367855.1 of Oikopleura vanhoeffeni. Taxonomy (NCBI): domain Eukaryota; kingdom Metazoa; phylum Chordata; class Appendicularia; order Copelata; family Oikopleuridae; genus Oikopleura; species Oikopleura vanhoeffeni. Next base: position 9,481 of record SCLH01000960.1, on the reverse strand, counting down.
CTGATTATTTAATCCACCAAATTAGACATATTCTTAATTTTTATGATTCTATTTTTATATCGTGAAACGAAATATATTATTTAGATATATATATAGATTGGAAACTGATATTAATCATAAAATTTTATTTAAATTTTAAGGGTCTGGAATATCCTTAAAACAGCTGTATCGAAGGAAGAGGTGGTTTATTATGTAGGAAAGCGAGCGGGAGAGTGGAAATTAGAGCTAGATGATCATCATAGTTTAGTGGACATAAACTTAAAAGGACGTGGATCATGGTTGAAAGTAGTAACCGGAATAGGTGCTGGAAACTCAGTGACACCTTATTGTCCAACCTCAAAGTCAATGTGGATGATTTTAGGGGCAAAATTTGGTTTCAAAGTTCGATGTGGAACCGACATTGGGTCATTTTTAATCGATATTTCTGATTTATTAGCAAACCCTGATCAAGTTATTGGCCTTCGTAAATATTCTGCCAATTTAATTTATTTTGCTTCTATGAAGGCTCCTTATATCGGAGCTTATACTCAATTATACGCAAGAAGGGATTTTTGTATAACTGCAACTGAGTGCGTGTCATAAGTATTTTCATAGTATTAGCAACAGTAATTATTATTACATAAGAAATGGGTCAAATTAAACCAGACTGAATTAGATTCACTGAGTGGTTTATTTTATTTATTTTTATAAAAATTATAATAATTTGATACAATTCTCATAAAAAGAATGTCATAAAAAACAAAAACAAAATTAAATTTCTTCTTTATTATTTTTAATAATATAAAGAAAATTTAAGATTTTCAAAATAGGTTTTACGATTCTTTTTGGTAATTCCGAAGTTATATTTTGGATAATTAGAATAATTCAGTATCTCAGAAATGTGTCAAAAGTTTATCAACTAGCTTTTCAGCGAATTGATTTGCAGCAGGAATCAAAAATGCATTTTTTTTATAACGACGCTGAGTTACACCTTGCTGATGCCTATTTAGATAGACGTTGGAGAATTTTAATTTCTGAGATGGACGGCAATAAGGTCGTGGTACCAGGTCTTCCCTGCATACTCGAGAATTGCCCTTACTTCAATCGGTGTCCCTTGGATTCACGAGTNAGTAACTCCATTCTGCTTCATATACAGTGGAGTTGATATAATAACGGTTAATAAATATTTTCTTTATTTAATTAATAATATTTCGAAAATTCGAATTGCATATTTAGTAATAATCAAGCCATTGTTAAATAATATAAGAAAAGGAAACAAACTTGCATAAATTTTTTAGCCATTTGTTGGTATTTAATAATCAACATTCGATATCAAATATGCAACATTCATGATTTTAAATGTCAAACATTCAGCAACTCACTTCAAATATTTAACTTTTTAGTCGATGAAATTAATGGTACCAGTCTATGGTCCATTTTTGCGAGAGTAAGTCGCCAACGAGTTAATTTGCAAGTTCAAGTTAACGGGAGATGATCATGATTTAACCATTCGAAATCAAAATGAGAAGCAATTAAGTTATGATTTTCAAGGAGTGGCTCTAAAAAGTATTAATTAATTTATTCTAGAAATTTCATCTTTCATGAACATTGATGTTATATATCCCCTTAGGAAGTAGATTGTTAAATTATGATTTGGTCTAGTACATTGGTACTACTTAACGTACATAATGTACTAGACCAAACCATAATTCAACAATCTACTTCCTAAGGGGATATATGAAAAATTTCCGAATAAAACATTTTTTGCACAAATGTTATTTTTTTCATATTTGTCCGTCCTTGAAACTTTTAGCTCAAAGACTTTAATTTTCTTTTCGGTAATTTATAATTCAAGAGAACAAAAATCTTGATAAGGATTTTATTTTAAAGGAACCCAAACGATCTTTTGTATCGGGTAGCCAAATAAATTTGTGAGGTCGAATACTTTTGGTTTTATTCCAAGTTAACCGGTTCACCGTTAATTGATGTTTAAACCGAAAGTTCAGGCGTTCGTATATGAATAGGCACATTTATTCGCCTTTTTTAATCGAAGTGTATTTCTGTTTGGTAATAATCGGTCTCTTTGCGGCAAAGAATCAACAGAAGTGTGAAAATAACAAAATTTTCGTACTGTTTATTTCCGAAATTTTTTTTTTTAATTTCCATGTTTTGCCACAGAAAACCGGTAATTTCAAAGCTCTGTTACCGGTGAACTGGTTGACATTGAAAAAAAACAATAAGTTTTCCATATCACAAATTCATTTGTGTACATGATACAAAAAAACAGTTTGTTGATATCTTTTATGGATTTCGAGTTGTTATGCTGACAAGAATGAGTTCCGTTTAAAAAAAATATACCTATGTTTTTGATAGAAATTATTTCACGAAAATTGTTTTCGAAAAAAAAACTTCCATCAAAATTATTTTTGTGAACATAAAATTTTATTTCAAAATGCGATTTTTGTGATTAACGTTTTTGATTTTCCGACAAACTTGGAAATAAATAAATGTAAACTTTCAAGAACAAAAAGTTATACAAAATAGCTTGTGAAAAACATTATAAATTATAATAAGTGGTGGCCTACTTCGTGGGTATTGTTTTTTGCGACAAAATTTTCTTACAAATTTCTTCGAAATTTTTTGTCCTTCCTCAAAATTGGCTTTAAGGCAGCAACCGACGCCGTTTAGTGATTTTTAAACGTCTGTCAGGAGCTGAATAAAATACCAGTGATTTTCTCGTTGTAACATTTATGGAATATTTGTCTAAATTTTTCAAAAAAAGTAACCGGAAGTTATTTGCATGATCGTACCGGTCGTATTACCGGTCCAAAAATTCCGTCAGATCGGTCTAAGGATTATGATGAAGAAGGATCTGTTTAACGGCGTCTATGTAAGACCTGAAAACTTTTTGCTACTGAATGGTGTGTATAAAGGGTTGAGCTCTCAGTGGTCCACGAAAGCCGCTAGAGAGCAACCGCGGGCCATGTGCAGCTCAAATTTTTTTGCTGGTTCATAAAAATAACTTTATAGTGTTCACTCGTGCATGGTAAACTTTTCTCGGGAAAGTCTATGTTATTGTTAAAAAATTGCATCGTTTTTCCTGCGGAACACGGACCCTATTTTTAACTAACCCTGCCTTTGCCAATAAACAGCTTTGCGGTCTCTATACCGTGTACACTGGACCGAGTTTACTCACCCTGTTCTAATACTTCAAGATGTGAATATCAGTATACACATAAAATTAAAGTGTACGCGGGGCATGGCAAACTTTTTTCCTGACAAAAAAGTTTTGCACATTTCATACGTCGTTACTGGCACGAGTTTTCAATTTTATTAAAAAATGTTCTCCCCATTCTGTACTTTATTATTTAAGCAAATTATAGATTTTTTTTCAAAACACTAATAAATGCACCGAGATATAATTTTGTGTGAGGATTTTCACTTCAACAAGGTGTGTTCTTTTTATAAGTTTGAAATCCAAAATGTTTTTTTTTATTATAAAATATTTTGTTGTTATAAAATGTTTTTTGGTTAAAAGTTTTTGGGTTAAAAATTTTTTTGTTAAAAAATGTTTTCCCTTTTAAAACCCATTTGCCGATATTTTCGCGGGCTTTATTGAAATGTTTTCAAAATTGTATTAGGTTTCAGCTGAAAATTTTGCCCCAATAACTTTTAGGGTTAATATGTTCACGTAAAAATGCGCATACGCAATAGAATTAAAATGTAATCGACAAATGTCTTCCGGAAAATTATGATGGTGAACATTGTGAACTTGCTCACGCAAGTTTCGTGATGTTTCAATTGAAGATTCAGTTGATCAATAATACTGTTCAGAAATTAAATATTAAATCATAGATTTTTCATATAACCAAAAACTTAATCAACTTACTTTTGATGTTAGTTGGCCCTAGGCTGGCCGCGGTATCTAGAAATTGGCGCGTCGAAAACACCCGAAATCAGAAACCGTGGTTTTCGAAGTAATTTTCTAATATTTTTCTCTTTCGATAAATTTTTATGCGTCAATTTCAATGCGGAGATTTTTCTCTCAAGAACTGATTGGCTATTTTTGTGCGAAAATTTGACTTTGTGGCCTTATATTCAAATTTAGACATGACCCACTCGTTTGAAAAAAAATTTGTTTCAAGGCGTAAATTATATTTCCCGTCTTATGTTAAATTTTTAGAGAATCATGTCTCTTAAACAAGAAAACTTTTTGCCTTAAAATTTTCTAACTTCTTAATTCTGCACAAAATAAAAATTCTAGTATTCTGTACTTATTGTTGCTTGAAACTTTATTGAAAAATTTTCTTCTTGTATGAGAATAAATCGAAACGTTATGATAATATATTTTTAATAATTTACTAATCGCAAGACTTCAGAGAAAACAGTTTGAGAAACTCCTCTCTAAGAAAAACTTATCAAGTATCAGCCCACGACATAACACAGAAATCGTTGGATTATTATCCATGTTTCTCGGAAGAAAAATCTTGTCCAAAAATTTTTAAGAATACAAATAGAAACAAAAACAATTTGCTCTATACCTGCGGAAATTTCAAAACTCGGAAACGTAAGCTAAAAACGAACTACGAGAAAAATCCAAAAATTAAATGCTATTAAATTATCAAATTATTATCTAAGCAATGAATAAATAACATTACTCGTTATCCGGGACCACCAGTATTCTTAAACCCTCTAAAATTTATTAATTAAATCCCAAATCAACCCGCATGATCTACGCAATATTGGAAAAACTGCGCGATCTTAAAAAGGCAGATTATACCGATTAAGGTCCATACATCGAAAAAATTATCGACATTCTCCAGAGGTTAGTCGATTGTTGTCGTTAGCAGATGAGGGTTGGGGTTTTAATGAGCTGAGTAGCCAAATTTTACATAATGACATATATTCTCGTTTTCACGAGAGCCCAATAAATGGCATAAAAATTATCTTGCAGAAATTAAATCTCTACGTTTTGGGCTGGCTATTTCTATATCCAACGCAAAAACATTTGACCTCGAACAAAATTTGAAAAATTTCTCCTGGCAGATCTCAGTATTATTACTATTGAAAGTAGACAAGCAGCGACCTTATATTTTGACAAAAACACTATAACTCAATTAATGTTCTATCGGACAAAATTTCACAAAACTAGAAGTTATGATAGGACATCTTGGAGGAGATTCTTTAAGACACAGAAGCTTTTACTAAACATTCCCTGGTTGTCTACCGGTTGGAAACGCATTATGGCATCGATTTGGAATCGCATATACGAAATTGCGACCTTCTTTCCATTTATTAAAAAACCGCATCGAAGCTAGAAACGTTAATCAGCTACCCACCCCTAGAGATATGTGATTAGGACCCTTAGCCGATCGGAGTCACTTCCTTACAATTTGTAATCATAGATATCATTGTGATCGCCTTAATCTGAACAACTTATAAAGCGGACTTCTCCACGTTTTCCCCTCCTTTCCCTTCCCAAGCTTTCTTCCTCCTTTTCCGTTTTCATAGCCACTGCCTCAGCTTGCATTTATTTATCAAATAGTAATAATGTTGATTGTTAACGCAAAACAAACGCCATAAGTTCCGCGAAGAAGAGAGTACGTTTCTTTCCTTACCATCCCTTCCAACCGATCTGAACATGATTGTTCTTCTGCAGTCGGTTCTTGATTGGTGTTCATATCCCTTTTTGTAGATTTGAATAGTCACATCTGTCAACTAAAGCCCTTATCTTTAAAAGTTATTTAATGGATGGACACCTAGCTTATAATCGAACATTTAACATGTTTTACGGTGTGACTTCAGCTTATAATTTCCAACTATGAGGATATTTCTTGGGACCAGGCTGGGACGCGTATATTTTTAAACTGTCTGACATTGAAATTTTGCGTATTTTTGTGAATGAAAGACTTTTTATCCACCTGACATTCAAAAATATCGAACTGTTGACATTATTACGAGGATATCAACATAATTTCTTCGAACCTCAAATTTTTTTCTTGCCTATTTTCAGGTGATTCTGCTGTTTGAAAGGTGTGTAAAAGTTTTATCAAAATACATAGTAAATTGATAATTGTAATTTCACATTGGGCGAATATACTTATGAAAATTTCAATTTATTGGTTTTATCATGACTAAATAATAGATATCTTGACAATGCAGTGTTGATGTGAACAGACTATAAAATGTCGTGTTACAAATGTTTACTTTCAATAAATGAACTTCATCATTATTTCTACCGATGAGCGGATTTATAATCCTTGGCTATTTTGGAAAAATTTGTTGAAAATTTGAGAGATTTTAGTTGTCTAGTTGCAAATTAGATTTTGTTAAAACTAACGAATCTGTCTTCTAAATAGCATGATTCTGCGTAGCATCATTGCGGGAAATTATTTCCTTTTTGTGCTTAAAAGTATCTTCATAATTAAAAAATTAAACCATCTTTATTTGCCTTAACTGCACGCATACAAATTTAGATAAAATGAATTCGAATCAAGTTTTTCAGTATGCCAACCCATAATTTTCAAAAATGATAGTGAGCATAACGTTGATACAAGTGACTCAAATTCTTCCAATCATAATATCGTAGAATTAAAACGATTTAAAAAATTAGTTATTAATGCCTTCTTACAATGACTACTCTCAACTTATGGCATCAGAAGGGATTCTATGCAAAGGAATTTGCCAATATCCGACATTTAAATTGCACAATTTTAAATATTCTGTTGGCATAATTTCCTTAAAATACATGACACGACTCTGAAATGCGGTTGATATGAGCTTAATTTAATTTTAAAATGGAAAATCTTTATTTTCATTCATCTGGCAACAATTCATATTTCGAAAACAAATTTTCTTGAGAAACACTTCCCATCTTTTACTCGCTAAAGTAAAATAGCGTTTATTTGACCTAACCTATTACGCAGGTCTATGCAAAAACCTCACTATTCGAATAGATCCAACACTTCATCATATATATTTTCAAAACATAAAAAAAGTATTTTTTCTAAACACACTATTCTTGATAAGATCAAAGTGTCACTTTTATTTTTGATTANAAAAGTTTCAGGTCTTACTATGAACGCCGTTAAACAGATGCCTTCTTCATCATAATCCTTAGACCGGATCTGAACGACCAAAACAACCACCGCTTTTTTACACTATTCTCAGTGGGTCCATTTTGAAAAATCGAACTCGCCCATAATTCTCGCTTATTAACTCTCAGTGACTCATAAGCATATGCACTTTTTCGCTAAATTATGTTCTGAAACAATTCTTAACCATTTTGCTTCACTTTCCCGTCGACATTTATAGGTCCCAAGCAAAATGACGAAAAATTTAAATGTAGAATTCTGAGCATTTTCCTGCTTGATAAATATTTTAGCCGCAACTTTTCTAATCTTTATTTATTGAGTCCATCACATGTTTAAGCGTCTTTCTCATCATAAATTATTAAGCAGTAACAAAAATAAACGCAAAACGTCTTAAAAAGTTCAAAATTTTATATCGGGAATATATGTTTTTTGTTAAAAAATGATTTTTTTGTTAAAAAATGATTTTTTTGTTAAAAAATGCATTTTTTTTTGTTAAAAACTTTTTTGTTAAAAACTTTTTTGTTAAAATATGCTGTTTTTGTTAAAAAATGTTTTGTTAAAAAATGTTTTGTTAAAAAATGTTTTGTTAGAAAATTTTTTGTTTAAAAAATTTTTTGTTAAAAAAATTTTTTGTTAAAAAACCTCCTGTCTTTAAAAACGTCAGCTTTAATTTTTTGCAACACATGCCAAATTAAAGGCCTTTGAACTTATATTGAACATGACATGTAAGAAATAAGCCTTTGGAAATTGAAATTTCCTGACATATTCGAAACAAATTAAATCAGGCTCATTCAAGCTCACAACCTGCACACTAAAATACGTTTTTTTCAAAGTTTGATTTTTGGGAAAAAAATAAACTTCTTAGAAACTAAGCAACAATAAAGACATATTCACATTGCTGAATTAAATGTGAACTTGAAAAATTTATATAAAGGGCAAAACACGGGATTGGAATATAATTATAATGAATCCATTGTCAAATATACATGTCAACATTTTAAATATTTGCAGAAATATTCGAAAGTAACTCTGCTGAATTTTAATATTTTGTAACTTTGAGGGTTAAACATGATTCTGGTTATTTACGGAAAGAAAATTGTATTTTCAAATCCGTTTGTCTCTTCCTGGAGAACTTGATTTTTCTACGCATCAAATATTGTTCTAAGTTTAAAGATAATTATTTCTTTGAGCTTCAATTTTGTTATTTTTGAATAAAATCACATCGTGATAATTACGAAATGTTCTTGAATCAAAACTTTCCAAGAATTTCGCCGAATATTCTTAAGAATATTAATTTTTGTTTTACTGTGACATAATAAGCAAATAATCAAGGTTTCTCATCATGCTAAGCTTTCAATTCTTTCTATACACTTGTTTTTTCGCCAAAAATCATTTTTAGAACATTCGGTAATATTCTTGAACTGTTTTGATGTCTTTCGATTTTTATAACTTTGAGAGTTTTAAGCAGTTATTAATCAAATTCTTAGACCAACGAAACAAAATTTGAGTTAAAAACATTGTAATCATTCTTGATTATGGGAAATAAATTTTTGAGCCATCTAGTGGTTGGAAAAAAGGTTTCAAAATGCTAGTTATTTGCCTGTATTCCTATTTTCAAATAAATTATTTCTAACCGTTGATATTGAAATTTTTAAATAATTTATTAAACAACGTTTCGCTAAATAAGCATCTTCAAATTTTTGAAAAAATAATTTCAAAGTCGTTTCAAGACTTCAAAGTTTTCAGAATCTAGAAAATCTTTCAAATCTAAAAATTGATATTGAAGGTAAAGGAAATTTCTCGCAGTTAAATGTGCTACATTTCAAAATAAATTTATTGGGGAACAAAGGTTGTTTGAAAATTTAAAAACAAAATTGGGTATAAAAATCTTACAAAAAATGGGACAAACCCATTTGCCAGGCAGCGCGATTGAAGACGCGGCGTCGCAGACAATAGCGCAGTAAAGNCTTTACTGCGCTATTGTCTGCGACGCCGCGTCTTCAATCGCGATGCCTGGCAAATGGAAAGCTCCGCAAAAAATTACAAATTTCGTCTTTGAAACCAACAAAATATTATGAAATAAAACTTATGGAAAATTTCTTTATTTTTTTTCCGTCCGGAATTTCCTAAATTGTCCGACTAAAATCGAATGAAATTTTTTCTATTTTCTGGAATGAAACCGATAACAAAGCTTCAACTACCACAAGAATTAACTTCCTTTCATGTACAGATCTTGCGTTTAATTAAGGGGGTGAGTGTCGCAAATTTGAGCCTCTTCCAAGGTCATTTCCCGTCAAACTAGCAAAAATGATATTCTAAAAACATTTGTGACTAACAGAACCAACCTTCGCGGTAATTATGAACTTAACAGTAATCTGATAAAATCTCACCTACGCCGACACCTACGC
>SCLH01000959.1:381483-424463 GCA_004367855.1 Oikopleura vanhoeffeni | reverse complement strand
TTTGATTGGTCACTATCTTTTCTGACGTCACAGTTATGACGCTGAGTAACTATTCATACTGAAGTATAATTTTCGATATAACGACATCGATTTTATAATCCCGGATTTTATTTGTGTTCGCCCTTCTACGCATTTATTATAAAATAATATAGGTAAAAGTTCTGTAGAAAAAACAATCAAAAAAGTAAAACTCTTAGTAAGCCAATTTTCGGCACCAATTAGGGTCCGGTTATATTAAAATGTCCAAAATACAAGATTTTTGAAAATATTGTCTCAAAAATAAGAAGGATTTGAGTGTGATGGGATTCTTATGAAGACCACTAAGAGGTATTCAAATTGATTCTATTTTTTATCCCATGTTTATATATACAGTTGAGTAGACCTAAAATTCTTTATATAAGCATCTTTTAGCCGTAATGTAACAGAATGTTGAACACACGCGCGACTATGAAAAATCTACCCGTTTTATTTTTATTTTAGACCTGACCCTCTGTAAATAATCAGCTGAGAATATAAGGCACTATTCCATATTTATAATAATTATGTTTTTGACGAAATTTTTCAAATTGAGGTCCAATTAGTATGCCACTTTTTAGGCAGTTTAAAACAGTAAAAGATTCTATTACGCTTGTTACATTTTTGCAACGTTTTAACAGAGGAGATTTTTTGAGGCCTGGTCGAAAAATTAAATTTACAAAATACCATTCAAATTAGAAATTTCAAGTTGGCACAACCATTATTTTTTGACATAATTTTGAAAAAAAAATACTTAGAAAAAATCGAAAAAACGCAAAAATTTCGAAATTGTTTTTGTTGTTAGTTGGTTTGTTTTGTGCTTTCAAAACGTAAACGATTGATTTCGTGATTTTTTTGACAAAACAACTGAAGAAAATATAGGAATCACCATAGCCTTAAACGACGCTAGCAGGCGTTTTTGAATGAAACCCGTCGGGCGTTTTTCGAAAAATTGGTTCACGAATTGAATTCTGCGTACATTGGTACGATTAAAAACTTGAATACAGTTGGGTATCTCTTCCCGGAACAAAACTCAAGTTTGATTAGTTGTTCAAAAACAATTTGTACAACATAGTGCGTTTAAACGGACGGTCTAGTAGAACGAGTTTGGATCAAAAAGTCATGCTAGCTTGCATTTGAACTTTTGATCCAAATTCGTCGTACTGGGATGTCCATTTAAAAGCACTACCGTGTATGTGGTACAAATTTATTTTTAAAACCTAATCAAAGTTGAGTTTTGTTGCAGTTAGAGATACCTCACTGTATTCAAATAATCTCTAAATACCCAAAACTCAGTGTTTTTTCCTTTTATCACTTTTGGCACTATTGTATTCATGTAAAGCTCTAGTACTTGATAAATCTATTTTGATCGGTAATTTATCGACTGTCAAATTAATTGGAAAACTACTGTAAGGCCAAATTTGAAAATAAATTGGATTTTTTGATTTGAATTGCATGAATATAGAACTGAAGTTCAGTAAGGATAAGACAGAAAGCTATTCACAATGATTCTAGAATTTTTTGCCGTTTTGTTTCAAACCATATCGGGGTTAAATTGTGTGGGTTGATAATAAACATGACAGAAAATTTTTTTAATGAAACTGGGCCGAATCAGAATTTTCGCACCACAGATCCGTAATTATAAGGCATTTATGGGAGTTAACACTTTGGCCGGGTTTTATTAAATGCCCTTTTCTTATGAAAATTACGTAGACAGTCGATTTTTGCATTGAATTCGGTTGGTTTATGTTATGAAAATTAATCAATAAATTAAATTTTCAAAGCATTAGGTCGGTTTTTTAGAACTGACAAACGGAGTTTGAGATAAGTCAGAATAGGCACATACAACCCTCCCGATATTTTGGGTCATAATATGACTTTTTACTGGCTTTTGCGACGTGGAGCCGTTTTTTTTTAAAATCTGGTTTTTACCGGACTTTTACTAATTTTTTTCGATTTAATAACCTCGAAAATTACCGGTAAAAATTGGAAATCGAAAACACCGGCTCCGCAGTGACACGTTGCCATAAAAGTTTTGATATTAACGACGGCCAAATTAACGAAAATATCGTATTTACTAGTACCGATCTCACCGAAATAAAATTATTTAATTAAAAATGCTTAGGTGTGGAAATTTCTAACAATTTAAAAATAAACTATATAGGTTATTTCTAAATTGTTAGAAATTTCCACACCTAAGCATTTTAAATACATAATAAGAGAAATAAAATTGTCGACCAAAAATGTATGATCCCCTTTTTTAGACTAAGTTTTACGATTTTCATCAGTTTATTATCAACTCTAATTTAAAAGAGCGCTAAGTATCGCAATTTTACGGTGCCTAAGATTTCCTTTGTTGGCGTCAACCTACGCTCAAAAACCACCAGACACAACTAAGTGTCTGATAAAATATCAGGATTATGTACATTTTCCAAGGGCAAAAATGCTACACAATCACTGAAAACTTTTGAGAACAAGGAAACCCACTAAAGAAGAGTAGGGTTGCAAAATCTTATTTTAAAACTTTTTATAATTTAAATTAAAAATATAAGATTTTTTAACCCGTATCACTGTAATCATTCTTAAAGTGCCAATGAACGCGGGGTGTTAATATCCTTAGACAGTTGAATTTGGAATTAGTGAAAGTATAAAAAGAGTAGTCTATTAGACGATAGAACGAATGATTCGAGTTTTATATTTTGGAATTCAAACTGCCGAAATGTATCGCTTTCTCATCAAACTCGTTATCTCACCGTGGGATACAAAATGAAAAAAAAATGGAATTGTACTTTTTATCAGTGAACAAAATAATCACTAGACAATAGTCCGGCCTACTTTATAAGTCAAATAGTTTGAAATGCAAAATAGGAGATTTTTTCTGCTGAAAACACGCGTTTCAAATTATTGACTTATATCCTTTCAAGACTTGAAGTGCGAAAAACGATGAGTTATTATCTTATTTTGAACTAAACTCATCGTTTTCGGCACTTCAGTCTGAAAAGGATATTCCTTAGTTATCCACCTAGTATAATCCACCTAGTTACCATATTTATTTTCAAATGGACAATTTTTCCGTTTCGCAAAAAACACATACTGTATATTTGACGACGAATATTTGACGACAAATTCACATCAACACCTAGAGTAAGTTTTTTAGTTAGGACGCGCAATAAGAGCTGCGAAAATAAGTTCAAACGCGAAGCGAAACTAGAGGCCAGATACAACTTATAGAATATTATTAAACCGCGCAAGAAGAAAAAATTCTCGTACATACTATATCCCCTTATTGCCCTGTCGTAAAGATTGATCCTCAAAAACACGGGATGAGAAAACAACGCGGTTTCAAAAACCGACTCAGCCGATAAAGTTCTTAGATAGCTCAAACTGTGCACAAATATCTACGCGAATATACAAATAAAATAGGTTCGAATCAGAGCATTGTTTCTATTTTTTCTCAGACCTTTGTTTTATTTTTAACAAACACTATCATTAAACAATTTCAGTAATCTAAGAAAAAAAAATAGAAAAACATTGGCCTGATTAAAAACAAATTTTAAATGTTTATATTAATTAGATAATTGTGCTCAGTTTGAGCTATCTAAAAACTAAATCGGGTGACTCGTTTTCAAATGACGCGTCGTTTTCTCATTCCCGAATTTTTTATGGAACAAATCTTTACGACAGGGCAATAAGGGGATATAGTATGTACGAGAATTTTTTTCTTCTTGCGCGGTCTATAAGTTGTATCTGGCCTCTAGTTTCGCTTTCGCGTTTGAACTTATTTTCGCAGCTCTTATTGCGCGTCCTACTAAAAAACTCTACTCTAGGGTGTTGATGTGAATTTGTCGTCAAATATTCGTCGTCAAATATACAGTATGTGTTTTTTTGCGAAACGAAAATTGTCATTTAGGTAAATAAATATGGTAACTAGGTGGATTATATTTTGAAAGCCAAGCTATAGCCGATGTCAAGGGTTTGAAATTATAATCCACTTAGTTCCCATTTTTTATTGGCCGTTATTACCTAAATGAAAATTTTCATTTCGAAAGTAAAAAAACACATACTGTAGTACAGTGGGAATAAACTTTCGATTACGCATTTTTTGAACCATTTGGCACCATAACGGCCCCTCTGGACAATTGAGGCCGGACCATTGCCCGCTTCTGTATATCGCATAATTATTAATATCAGGTTAGTTTTGTGCTTGGATTAGTAAAACAACTGAAAAAAATCATTTCAAGTATATTTTTGTGCAATGTTTTTGTAAATGAAAAAAAAAGAAAGCTTTCAAAAATAAGCGTGGCTTTTAACCGGAAAATATTGTCCTTATTACTTTTACAATCAAAATGTTGCAGGAAATGATAATATTTACATTGAAGTCGGCTTTAATCAGCGATCAACTTGTTTCTAATATAAATTGAAGTAAGATTTCATAAATGAGGTCGTATTTTCTCAAATGACATTTTGCACGTGAAACCTTGGAAAAAATATATGGAAAATTGTTTTGGCTCCCTAGGTTGATCACGTGACCGAAAATAAGTCAAGTAAATTGCTCAAAATTACCGAAAAACCGATTTTTTGCGAATTACTGGTGAACCGGTTATCACCAAAAAACAAAATTCACCATTACAAATTCGGTCAAGATTCAGATGCAAAAAAACGTTCGTCGCTATCTAGTCTGGTTCTCTCAGAACAGATACCCTATAAGTGGGTTTATTGCAAAAAAAGACTAAGGTTAAATTATCTATTTCGTCAGCAAAAAGCCTTCTTATTGACTAAATACTGATTATTTAGCAAGAAAATGACTAGATTTTAGTTGAATTAATACATGGGATGCATTTTCCTTAACCCTTTTTCGGTTTGGGTAAGATCTATTGATCTGTAGTACAGTAAAATGTCTTTAGAAGGACGCGTCTTAAGGATTTTGAAAGTACTCTCACACGAAAAGTACTTTACTGTTATTTAAAAAGATGCCTTGGTATGATACATATGTCACATACGTATCGTACAGTGCGTATTTGCAGGGAACAGTATGGTACTTTTCGCAGGACAGTATTTTTAAAAACCTTAGGACGCGTCCTACTAAAGACACTTTACTGTAGTTTGACCGTATTGTCATTTGAAGTACTGGGAATACTCAATCTGGTTAATGATTAGAAATCTAAAAAATCTATAAAATGAGAAAATTAGGTAAATCATTTTTCAGCTCTTTGCCAGCTCTAGGATAAATTCTAGGTGTTTATTTCTTGACAAAACACACATATGTTATTGTACAAAAGTCTTATTGAAAATAAAGCAACATAAATATCGAAAAAAAAATATTTTTAACCTGGCGCCGCGGCAATTGTGGCGAGCCGTTGTGGAGAAAACCGAACTCATTTATGAAATCTCACTTGAATTACACGTCATGACGCGTCAGGAACAGGTGAGAAAAAAAGTTTTTTAACCTGGGTAGTCTGTTTTGAGATCACAAATATAATTTGGATTATATCAAAATAATTTGCGATGCCGAGTCCCGATTTTCAAATTTGAGAGTATGTCAGAGTTAGGGCTTGGGAATTAGATACGCGATTTAATTTGGATTTGAGGTAACTCAAGTCAATACTGGCAACAAGTAAGCTTTTTTGAAAGATCGTAAATTAATAAGTTTATGGTTGGAATTATGAAGTTTCTTAGTACCTTATTTGACTAATTTTGTATTCATATGTAGCTGGAGGTTTTCAAGGATTTGCAATTATGATCAGAAAATTTCTCTTAGAGAATTACATGTTTTACATATATTTGATGAAAATAAATTTTCTGAAGATCAAATTTGAAATTAAATAACGTGAAAAATTTATCATGTACGACATACTATATATGCTATTAAGATAACATAAAAGTATGTATTCGAAATATGACCTTTTCATATAACGAAATATGACACTTTTAATTTCATGGAGGGTCAAATATATATTTAACTATTTGAAGTTTGCTTCAGGACTAGGCCTACGAAATATTTTGCAAGTAATTAAATTTACATGTATTTCGCTGCATATATGTTTTGTGCTAGAGGTATGTTGAATTTACTGAAATTCGACTTGAAATAGAAGGACTTGAAGAAATAGAGTTTTTAATCGACAAATGCGGCGATGAGGGTGATAGCGGTGTAGAGGTGGTTGAAGAGGGAACGCGCCAAATTACGTTTGGTTTCACGCGACTACTCGTACTATTTTAGGGCTGAATTTTAAGATTTTCAAAATTAAGGGGATTTATTTCAAAGAAAAATATTTAGTGATTATGGATTCTTTAATTTAAAAACCGGCTTTAATGTGAAATAAAATCAAAAATTTCAATTAATTGTTATAAATAACAACTTTAAAATATACTTCCCCGAGCAAAAAACCTACTCACAATTTGAAAATGGTATTTTCAAAATAAAAGTCAAAAAATACCTTGCAAAATTGACGTGCTACAACTTGTACTTTATGTTATTTTCAAAATGAAGATTTATAAGTATTTATTTTGAAAATTACATAAAGCACAAGTTGTAACACATCGATATTGTAGAGTATTTTTCAACTTTTATTTCTGAAATAATATTTTTTAAATCCGAGTACGTTTTTAGCTTGGTTTATTGACGCTATGGTGGTTTTTTTAGGATATATTTGCTGACTACGATTTCGTCGTATTTGGAAACCCCATGAAACCATATATTGGCAGATAGAGAATTAAATTCTGCATTGCTTTCATAGATTTTTTTTCGAATTTCGGACCGGTTAACCGGTAATGGTCGATTTCCGGTAGATCCATTTTCCAAATTTGCTTCAATCGGTCCAAAATTCGGTCTGTAGACTAATATGGGCACCTGGAGTTAGAATCTGATATCATTTTTCCTCGATGTCGTCATTGTGAGTAATTTTGGGGTCATTTTAAATGACGTCATAGAAACTCTTTACAACTTGTACAAACGCGGTAACTTAATAAAAACGCGAAATAATTAATTCGGCACGGGGAGATCGAATCTGATCTCAGAATTCACTTATAACAACATTATGAGTCATTTTGGGTCAATTAGGAGAATTCGTATAAAGAAGATAGAGAAAACTGTGACAAGAATAAAATTAGCTGGGGTAGTGATTATGACTCATAATGACGTCATCGATGTAATCTGTTATCAGATTCGAACTCCTGGAGCCCGAATTAGTCTACAAACCGAATTTTGGCCCGATTGAACCAACTTTAAAAAACGGATCTACCGGAAATCGGTCATTTCCGGTCAATCGGTCTGAAATTCAAAAAACAAAATCTATGAAGCAATGAGGAAATTAATTCTCTATCTGCCAATATATGGTTTCATGGGGTTTCCAAATACGACGAAGCCGTAGTCAACAAATATATCCTAAAAAAACCACCTATGCAAAGAGCATGACTTCAAGGTTATTTTCAACAGAAATTTAATCAACGAGAGAAATCCTACAACATATTGGGATTTTTAAAGATTTTCTATACTATACATTACTAGCTAATGAATCATTATAATCCTTAGAAATTTCATTTAACCTCCTCACACCCAAAACGTCATTCGGGACCCTACTTTGGGCGCTAATTACGGGAAAAGTAATAGTGCGTGCAACTATACTGTTCTTTAGTTCCTGAGATAAAGGATAGACTTAAATTTTTATATTATTTACTTTACATTTATTCACCCCGTAGAATAGTGACGTTTACTTATTGACAACCTACGCAATTCACTAGTGTGAAAATGAGAGACGCCAGAACAAAAATTAATAATGGAGGGAATTCAGAATTCAATTTTCTAAATCGTGACTTCCTCAGAAATAACCTGCATTTCTCGGTCTTCAATATACAGGGTTTACCGAAAATAGAACCTAACCTACGCAATCTATCGAAATCATTTGTTAACAAATTTACTGAAAGACGTCAGATCAAAAATTGAAAATGGAGCAGATTCAGAAAAACATTTCCTGAAAAGTGACTTACTCAGAAGTAACCTGCTATTTCTGGTCTCTTATCTACAGGTGTTTTCTAAACTGGCTCTGGGTGTGAGGAAGTTAAAAATATTCCCAAAACCTCAAAATTATTTCCCTAGTTCCGATACTAATGTAAAAAGTGTACAATCAAATATTTCTTTAAAATATATCTTTTAGCGGGGTGTTCGACGCTAGCCGAGCTCGATGTATAAAAATCGCTAAAAACACACGTGTTTTATTTTTAAAATTAATTGAAACACTTTCAATATGTTTTTGTCAAATTGAGACTCTCCAAAACAAAAATGTATGAAACTTTCAAAAAATTGTACAACCACCAAATTTTTGTTTGAGTCGAAAGTCTTGCATTAGTCATATTCTGAGCTATATATTTATTTATCGAAAAAATACGATTTTTGAAGAACATTTGCTGCGCTCCGAAAAAATCGCATAAAAGCAGCCAATCGAATTTTTGGCCTAGGCTAGAGCTTGGCTTCAATTTTGCAAAATTTTACACCCATAACCCCCTTAATTGGGTGGTGGTCCTGGAAAAGGAGATTTTTGAGCTTAAATATCTAGAATACTTTAAACAAATGTTTGTCCCAAGGAATTGATATATTTTATTGTTTGAATCATCGTGAAAATTACTGAAACGACCTTCAAAATATAGTGATTTTTTTCGTGAGGTTTATAGATCGGACAACTTTTTTTGGATTTATTGGCCACACGATAGACTTTGAACCATCGAAAGAAAAAACATAAAAATAAAATTGTGAAATTTTTTAGTTTCGACCTCAATTCACGACCACTACCCCCGATAACACAACTTTCAACTAAAAACCTGAAATTTTAAGATTTTGCTTTGGTAAAAACAAAGAATAGCAAAAAAATGATCTTTTTATAATGATCTTAGAGTAGACTAATATGCCAAACTAACGTAATGCTACAATTAAAACCATTGTCCGAATGCTACTTCAGTCCTGTATCTCTAATTCGCACTTTTTTGGTGCCAGTTAGCGAGGCAGGACTTTATACCATTTTTCTATTCAAGATAACAGTACTGTGGTTTGCGTCTATAATGACAGCTGAGATTTTGCCATATTGTCCTTAGCTTTTGGTGCCATATTGTCCTTATTTTCCATTCCAAAATTTTTTTTTGAAATATAATTTTAAAAACCATAATTTTTCTCAAAAAATACTAGTATGAAGACCATTTTTTTTGAGGGACGGACTAAAATCAAAAAGCGTAGGTTTTGGCCATATTGTCCTTATAGAGGGTGTCCTTATAGACGCAAACCACAGTATGTGTTTTTTACTCGCAAAATGAAAATTGCATTTGAAGAAATTACCGCGAATAAAAAATGGTAACAAGGCGTTTAAAATTAGGCCATTATTTATTGGCGGAAATTTCCACTACAATTTTCATTTCGGAAGTAAAAAAATCACATACTGTATTGATTTTCTGGCATTAAAATGACTCATTTTAAAACCACGCTACAGTCTAAAGGCAATCGTGAGGCATTTTACTCAAAACTTTTTGCTAGTATGTTAATTTGTTAGCTTGTTACGAATTCACTGCATTCCGTACGTTAGTGACGCATTTTATGGAAGGAAGAAAGTCTTCCCACTGAAGAAAAAACTCTCATGGGTTCGGGCATCATCTTCGACATGGATTTTTTGTGTATTTTTCAAAATGCATTTAAAACGCAAATAAATTTTGGCGTTTTTATATGTCAATAATCCACGAAAAAGATACTGCCGCTAAAAAAATAATTTCAATTTTCAGTAAAAAACATATTTGTGAACATAAATGTATTTAACTGAAAATCGAAAATATAGACTTTTGATGAAATCCGATCCCTGGGTGGTATCTTAATCACTAGTTTTTCTTAATTGCATGAAAACGCCAGAAAAATTATGGAAAATTTATAACTACAAAAATTTTGCGTTTTTATGAATTTTGAAAAATACAGTATGTACTTTTTTACTTCGAAGTGAAAATGCTCCTTTTATCCTAATTACGGCCAATTAAAAATGGTAACTAGGTGGATTTTATTTTAGATTACTATTTTTTATTGGCCGTAATTACCTAAAGGACAATTTCCACTTCGCAAGTAAAAAAAGTACTGTCGTATTTGTCTAAAAGGATAGAAAAAATTTTGTCGTTTTGTCCTCTTAGACAAATACGACAGTACATACTGTACCTATAAAAATCATGTTAAAGATACCTTCACCAGATTTTTCGTCAAATTTTTCACAGAGCACATAATTTAAAATCCAAAAAGAAGCGTTTTGCAACTACCGTGGTATTGTCAGTGTTTTCGACATTCTACGCAAAACGGATGCAAGGGAGTTCGACTTTGCCAAAATTCACTTTAATAATTTTTTTATTCCAAAAGTATAACTTTTGAAGCGATGGCAAAATGTTAAATTTCCCCTATATTCTACCTATAAAAAGCACTATTCTTGTGACGCAGCCCTTTTAATACTAGATGATTTTGTATCCCGTTTCTTATGATCATTAATATGATTATTTCGATTTTGTTTGATAGAATCATTTGGCTTTCGACGATTTGTGCCACTAGGCGACGGTAAATCACGGACAACGTCTTCATCAGATTCAGACTCGGATCCACCCTGAAACATAACGAGTTAAGACGCACATCATTTATAAAAAAACACGCAAAAAAAATTGGTGGTGTGCGAAAATACCTCTTTGTCGATGCTATCAGCTCCGAGTTTCAATTTGTCTTGAAATTTTAACAAAAATAAGCGAAAGGGTTTTTTCAACATGGTGAAAAATTATTGATTTCATTTAATCAGGTAACTAAAGGAGAGATTTTAATAGGATATACGGGCTCCAACTTTCAACATTTTTTTTAAATTAAATTTGAAAAATGAAGATTTCAGCATTTTTTTGTAGAAAATGAATCTTTTTAGGCTAAAAAACTATAAAATTTTAATTTTTCATAATTTATTTGAAGAAAAATGACAAAAAGTTGGAGCCTGTTCGCGTCTTATAAAAGCCCTCTGCCGTACAAGAGAATTTTCTGGTATTGTTCAGAAAGCATTTATCAACAGTTTTATCAGATCTTATTTCGTTTTTATTGCCCAATAAAATGAAACTGATAATTTTTCAAAATGTTGAAAAAAAACCTTTCACTAATTTTTGATACAATTTAAAGAGAAATAAAAAATCGGAGGTGCTGACAGCGGAGTTGAATTTTTGCAAAACAACAAAATGTGTCATGTTATTAGATGACAATTGTACTTACATCTCCAGTATAATAATCTGTAATTTTTTGCTGTTTTCTATAATTTTTGGAAATATTGTTCTTTTGACTTGCTGGCTTCACTGTAATAATCAAATTGGCCGAGTTTGCAACCATCATGTCCGTCACCTATTTCAAGAAAATGTTTTAACATTGATTAATCAAAATTTGAAACATCATTTTCAATCAATTTTGAGGCATCGAAATTTTCGACATTTGACCGTCTAGGGTGTCAAATTACAATTTGAAAATTTTCTTTATATTATCTTGATAAATTACACTACTTCAGATATCGGCATCAAAACTAACTCACATGTGTAAATTGTTGAGAAAAAAATTTTGCGAATATTATTTTAAACATATTTGGCTTTAATTTATTGTTTTTTNTTTTTTATTTTAAGAAATTTTATTTATGTTTAATTTATATGTAAGGTAACTTTATTTTAGGCACGCCCCCCCTCTGCAGCAAAAACCGTAGTAGCTATCAAGAAGCGGTTTTTTGCATCGTGCCAGCAAAAATTTAACCGCAAATTATTTTTTTCGATTTTTAGACTCCACCAGTTTACCGGTAATCAGCAGAAAACACCGGAAAAAATAATTTGATGTTAAATTTTTGCTGGCTGCACGATGCAAAAAACCGCTTCTTGATAGTGAATTTTTATATTATTTAAATAATTTTATACGTGTTTGCCAAATTTGAAAGTTTTCATTGGCGGATAGAAATTGTGAAAAAATCAAGAACGGAAGCAAAAATGTGACATGCTGTACTGTGATGTGCGTCTATGAGGACAGGTGAGATTTTCCCAAATTGTCCTAAGCTAATTTTCCAAATTGTCCTTAGCAATCTGTCCTAAGATATTTTGGTCATATTTTTAAAAATCGATAATTTTTTTCCAAAAAAAGTGAAGACCTTTTTTTTTGTTTGCTCTTTACTTTTTGATACGTAAAAATGGGTCTTTTCTATAGATAAATATGAAGACCCTTTTTTTGCTCTTCACCCAAAAATTTTACGAAAAAGAGGTGTTTTATAGAAATTATACCCTTGATTATTTTTCCCAAATTGTCCTTATAGAGGGACGACCAAAATAAAAGCGTGGGTTTTGGCCATATTTCCCCAAATTGTCCTTATAGAGGTATCCTTATAGACGCACATCACAGTATTATTACATTCAAAATAATCTGATTGTTTTGCCCTGAAATCAATAAAATTTTCTATAACCAGACACGCTTATTTTTCTTATTTTTTTGTTATTTATTTTTCTATACCTGATCTAATGTTTTCCAGTGACTTCTATAGAATTAACTTCTAGAACCTCGTCGTCGACAGCTAACAGACGGTCATGGCTGCCAGACCATTTGGGACCAAACGCGAAATAAAAATTGATGGAACTTTTTCCACTCCAGAATCAACCAATCGGACACTCACACCATCACGAATATAAAAACCTGGAAAATAATAATTTCTTTAAAATGCAAATTTCAAAGTATTTTAATAAATTTAATCGAAATTTATTTGTTAGTTAAATTTCTTTTTATTCATTTTTCTGCTATTTTTTGTAAACTTTTTATTAAAATAAAAATAGCAGAAAAACGAAACGAAGAAATTTAACGAACATATAATTTCAATAAATATTGTAAAAACGACCGGTTGTATTAAAATCGAAAAAATGATGTTTTGTGGGCTATGATTAGTGTAAGTGCTCAGTGTTTATAGTTTTCCTTCGCGAAATCAAAATATCTGCAAAGTTTTCTAGGATCAATAATGACAAAAAAATAACATTGGCGTGGGTCTAGCGGTCGGTCACCCGCCAGGTGGCGACAAAGCGCCACTTTCAGAATGCATTCATCTGAGGCGCACCAGTTACTTTTTGATCTGAAATTTTTGTTTAAACAAATTTTCGAAAATCCAAACCATTGAGAATTGAAAAATCGATCGTTTAGTTTTTATATGGCGGCTTTTTTTTAGAGCAACTCGCAATTGGAGCGAATGTTCTCGAAAACGGTACATACGATTCAAAAAATTTTAATTGTATCCCAGAGTAATTTAAATTAAAATCGACCAATGAAATAAATTTGCGAAATGTGTTTCCAGTGAGATTTACAAGAAAATTAAGACTGCCCATAATAATTTGGCTGACATTTTTTTATATAGGTTTGATCTTTGAAGCTCGCTGGAGCGCCACTTGGTGGGTATACGACAGCGGGACTGTCGTCATGCAGTTTTTTTGACCCAATTAAGCCAGGTTAAATTTTCAGAGATTTCAATTTCGCGATAGGGACTCATTTTCTGAGGACTAGAGAACCGAAATGTTTTTCATGCGCGAGAATTTTTTTAAGTTTGCTAACATACCAAGGGGCTTATCTGAACCATGTTTGTGCAGTCTGACTCTCCTTAGAGTTTGGCAGAATATCGACGTCTATGATTGCTGATACTGGTCGTTTAATCATGTTAAACAATCTGATTAAATTCAAAATCTCAAAAAATTAGCGATTATACTTTTTGAACTAAAATTGTCAATAATCGCATTTTCGTAAAAAAAAATCAGTAAAATGAAAAAATTATCATGACTTTTTTTTAAGAATTGCTCCTTTTATTTTGATCTGCAATCAAAAACGAGAGCCCTTTTTTTAAAGAATTATTAAATTTTTGCTGGCTGCACGATGCAAAAAACCGCTTCTTGATAGTGAATTTTTATATTATTTAAATAATTTTATACGTGTTTGCCAAATTTGAAAGTTTTCATTGGCGGATAGAAAATTGTGAAAAAATCAAGAACGGAAGCAAAAATGTGACATGCTGTACTGTGATGTGCGTCTATGAGGACAGGTGAGATTTTCCCAAATTGTCCTAAGCTAATTTTCCCAAATTGTCCTTAGCAATCTGTCCTAAGATATTTTGGTCATATTTTTTAAAAATCGATAATTTTTTTCCAAAAAAAGTGAAGACCTTTTTTTTTTGTTTGCTCTTTACTTTTTTAAATCCGTAAAAATGGGTCTTTTCTATAGATAAAATATGAAGACCCTTTTTTTTGCTCTTCACCCAAAAATTTTACGAAAAAGAGGTGTTTTATAGAAATTATACCCTTTGATTATTTTTCCCAAATTGTCCTTATAGAGGGACGGACCAAAATAAAAAGCGTGGGTTTTGGCCATATTTCCCCCCAAATTGTCCTTATAGAGGGTATCCTTATAGACGCACATCACAGTATTATTACATTCAAAAATAATCTGATTGTTTTGCCCTGAAATCAATAAAATTTTCTATAACCAGACACCGCTTATTTTTCTTATTTTTTTGTTATTTATTTTTCTATACCTGATCTAATGTTTTTCCAGTGACTTCTATAGAATTAACTTCTAGAACCTCGTCGTCGACAGCTAACAGACCGGTCATGGCTGCCAGACCATTTGGGACCAAACGCGAAATAAAAATTGATGGAACTTTTTCCACTCCAGAATCAACCAATCGGACACTCACACCATCACGAATATAAAAACCTGGAAAATAATAATTTCTTTAAAATGCAAATTTCAAAGTATTTAATAAATTTAATCGAAATTTATTTGTTAGTTAAATTTCTTTTATTCTTTTTCTGCTATTTTTGTAAACTTTTTATTAAAATAACCCTAGCAGAAAAACGAAACGAAGAAATTTAACGAACATATAAATTTCAAACAAAATATTGTAAAAACGACCGGTTGTATGAAAATCGAAAAAATGATGTTTTGTGGGCTAAAAATTAGTGTAAGTGCTCAGTGTTTATAGGTTTTCCTTCGCGAAATCAAAATATCTGCAAAGTTTTCTAGGATCAATAATGACAAAAAATAACATTGGCGTGGGTCTAGCGGTCGGTCACCCGCCAGGTGGCGACCAAGCGCCACTTTCAGAATGCATTCATCTGAGGCGCACCAGTTACTTTTTGATCTGAAATTTTTGTTTAAAACAAATTTTCGAAAATCCAAACCATTGAGAATTGAAAAATCGATCGTTTAGATTTTAAATATGGCGGCTTTTTTTTTAGAGAAACTCGCAATTGGAGCGAATGTTCTCGAAAACGGTACATACGATTCCAAAAATTTTAATTGTTTCTCAGAGTAATTTAAATTAAAATCGATCAATGAAGTAAATTTGCGAAATGTGTTTCCAGTGAGATTTACAAGAAAATTAAGACTGCCCATAATAATTTGGCTGACATTTTTTTATATAGGTTTGATCTTTGAAGCTCGCTGGAGCGCCACTTGGTGGGTATACGACAGCGGGACTGTCGTCAATGCAGTTTTTTTGACCCAATTAAGCCCAGGTTAAATTTTCAGAGATTTCAATTTCGCGATAGGGACTCATTTTCTGAGGACTAGAGAACCGAAATGTTTTTTCATGCGCGAGAATTTTTTTAAGTTTGCTAACATACCAAGGGGCTTATCTGAACCATGTTTGTGCAGTCTGACTCTCCTTAGAGTTTCTGGCAGAATATCGACGTCTATGATTGCTGATACTGGTCTGTTAATTATGTTAAACAATCTGATTAAATTCAAAATCTCAAAAAATTAGCGATTATAACTTTTTGAACTAAAATTGTCAATAATCGCATTTTTCGTAAAAAAAAATCAGTAAAATGAAAAAAATTATCATGACTTTTTTTAAGAATTGCTCCTTTTATTTTGATCTGCAATCAAAAACGAGAGCCCTATTTTTTAAAGAATTATTTTTTTATTTTCAGAAAACCAGAAAATATTTTTTTGCTTTTGTCTTGAAACTTTGTATTTTCAAACATTTTCGAAAAGGCGAGATCTTTGTAAGATGTGAAAAGTGTCTTTTTACATAGTTTAAACATGATCCTGAAATCGAGGGGTGTTGAGATTTGAGGCATTCGAGCACCTTTTCGCCTTTTGACAGTAGAAGTTCCGAAACCATCTAAGTCGATAGTGTCTAAAAATCGTTAATTAATTCGTAGGTAAAAAAGGGCGCGGGTAATTTAAGCATGGACCTTTCTTTATAAGATTGCATGTAAAAAGGAAAACATATTTGTTGGCAATTTGTAATTTAAAAGTTAATTTCGCCGTGAAGCGTAATTGAAAATTTTTGGTAAAAAGTAGCCAATAATTTGTCATTATAAACAATTAAATCTCTGAGAATAGTCTGTCTTAGTGCTAATCCTTTTTTTACTTCAGACTAACGCCTTTAGTCCATTCTAGAGTAAAAAAAATATTCATTTAGTCAAGATCAAATGACAATACAAATTTTCTGACTTACCTCTGAAATTTATCAAAAAATTAAAATAAATTAATATGGTTTTAAAATTATATTATGTTAAAAATCGAATAAAAACTTGCAAATTTTTTCATTTATACACAGTCTTCTTAGACACACTAGAAAGTAGAGCGTTTGCCAGACGTTTTTTTAGAAAATTTGTTTTGTCATAAGAGGTTTATGAGCCTTTTTCTTACAACTGACGTTTTTAACTTCAACGGTTTATGCAAGAAGATTCCGAGGGCATTATCAATTCATCAAATAAAAAAATAGATCCTTAGGACGCGTCCTACTAAAGACACTCTACTGTACTGTTTTCTGTGAGTCATGCATGAGTTTTTCCTGTTTTGTCCGCTTGGCCAAGACCAACAGTAATTTACTGGAAAATAGTGGTTTCTCGAAAAAACAAAGATCGTATGTACCAGCCCGAATCTCACTTTTGAAAAACAGACCCCTATTAGTAATAGCCTATTACCCTTTTTAAATTAAATAAATAAAGAAAAAACTTACTTTTCCGGTGAATAAAAATTCTTATTAGGCCTGTAGTGTATGAGCTTGTAATTGCTTTGTGATAATTGTCATTATTATTAATCGGTAAAAGATCTCCTTTTGTCAGCTCGTAAGTGATTATAAAATCGATTGTGTCCAGTTTGTGGGTATTTCGAATCTAAAATATTTTAAATAAGAATTTAGTTAAGATTAAGGGGGTACTGGTCGCTGGAATACAATTTTCCCGATAAAAAATAAGCCATACAGGGCTTTTAGGATACTAGCCGGATTAGCCATCAGGCAGAACTATCTTTTTGCTTGTGAAAAAAATCCCAAATTTTTGTTTGCATAAACTCGTTCCATAAATCTCCTCCCAGGTTTTATGTCGAAATTAGCTGAAATTTTGACATAACTTTAAAAGTGGTAGGCCTAACTTTATATCAGGCAGTTTTTCAAATTTCGCTATATTTTTCTCGAATATTGAAAAAACCACCGTTTTTTGGCAGTTATTCGTCGGAAAAACTATCTCCTCTTTGGAAAAATTATAAAATTCGGTCAAATTTTTATAGAAGCAAGCTCACACAAAGACGAAACTTTATCTCAGATATTTTTTAAGATTTCGACCCCAAACTCGAAATATGATTTGTTTGAAGACCAAATGAGAAAAATTTCGAAAAAAGTGCTTCGATTTTTCGAAAGTAGGCTCTAAAGAAACTCACGAAAACACTGATGAGAAAGTTGGCTAACGTCAAGGTGTTATTTTGAAGTTTTAGTGGTTAAATTGAAGCAAACGTTATTTTTGAACTTCAGTTTGAAAAAAATCAAAATTTTGTTTTATAATTTGGTCGGTAGTACACTTTGTTAACACCTCAAATCAATTTGGAGCATTTAAAATACCCCAAAGGCCTCATAAAACCAGCGACCAGTACCCCCATTAAACGCACGCTAGCAGGACTTTTTGACCCAGACCCGTTATCTCAATATGTCCGTTTACTCTACTTAATTTTAAATTTATTTTTGTTAATTCTAGATTCAAATCTCACTTTTGTTTCGAAATTTTCATAATTCATCTTTGAAGTCGAAATTGCAAATCTTCTAAATTCTGCGTCGAACTTTGATTTGACTGAAAGTAGCCGCTCCGGCTGAGCCGTTTCCGTTCCGGATGCCATAGTTAAGATTTTACAAAAGCGTTATCATAAAACCGATCTAAATAAAATAAAAAAACTTAATCTTATTTATCAGGTAACATTTTTATTATGAAATTGAAAAAAAGTGTGGTCAAATTTCAGTCACTAAATGTTTTAGTTTACTGAAGTAATTGTTTTCTACAATACTTATTAATTTTATGGAATTGGCTGTACCAAAAACACGTAGGCAAAAAATATTAATTTGTTTCAAAAACCTACGAGTTATCACAAAAATTGTATGAGTAATGTAACAAATTTTCAAAAAAAAACATTTAAATTTATCGTTGACCAAGTTTGGGGTCTCAGTCAGAAAATCCTTCATTTTATTTTTTGTACTATTCAGTGTACTTGAAAATTTAGTGAAACTTTTAAGTGAAAAGATTTTTCAAACATTTTTAGCCCGCATTCAAATTCTTATATCTATCTTTCAATATACTTTTTCAGAACCAAATGGCACAAAAACGAAATAGACCCTAGTTATAACTCAAAAACAAAACGAGATTTCAAATGTCTACTTTTTCAAAGTCTTGTCATATCTGCAAAATGACAATTTTCGGGGAAACGACTAAAAAGTAGACATTTCACGTACATTTTACATTTAATGTCCAAGGCGATGTGTTTCTTTATTGATAATAATTATAAAACAGTACAGTGAAGTCCGTTTATCAGGACGCGTCCTATCAATATTAAAAGTACTTTATTTTACCTCACAATTCACCTCACAATCTTGAAAATGACATAATAAAGTCGAAACGTTGAAAAACATTCTTATGAACTTTATTTTAGCATAAAAAGACGCCATAGTACGATACATGTAACATATGTATCATATCAAGGCATATTTTTTTGGTACAGTTCAGAACTTTTAATATTGATAGGACTCGTCTTGATAAACGGACTTCACTGTAATACCGATAACGGGGCTTCCTGGTCACTTTTTACTAGATTTTCAGCCAAAATTTTTAAATAATTCGGCTTTTCAAAACAACCCATCCGAATACATTCTTAGATCGCTCAAACTGAGCACAAATATCTTGTGAATAATACAATTCAAAAATTGGTCCAAATCCGACGATTGATTCCAATTTTTTTAAGAAAAATAAATAATTAAAAATATTCAGAAATCTCAGAAAAAAAAAGGTCCGATAGACCAATTTTTATTTTATTATTAACAAGATATTTGTGCTCAGTTTGAGCTATCTAAGAATGTAATCGAATGAGTTGTCTTCAAAAGCCGAATTATTTAAAAAATTTGGCTAAAAATATAGTAAAAAGTGACCAGGGGGCTTCGTAATTGATGCATCAACATATTTCGAATTTGGCCTTTTTCCTGAGAAATACTCATTTTGTTAATTTTAACTGGAAAGCATGGTGTACCAATATGCTTTTTTTCTGAAAAGAAAATCTTTCAAAAATATAAAATATAGATTTTTGGTCTTTAACTGCCAACCCAAAAATTTCTCTAAAATCACAAGAAAAAGAGGAACCCTCTGTTAAAATGATATGAGTAGTATCGTCGATACTGTATCGAGTATACGAAAATTCTTATGAAATCGAGAATACAATTTTAAGGAATTATTAGTCAAAAATAAAATATCTGGTTCATCTCTTGTATTAATAGCCATGACCACACAATAAATTGGATTGATGAGTAATTACTATTCATGATTTCGAAAAAGTAATTCAAGTTCAAACATGTTTTTTGAGAAACAACTCTCGGGAAATCTAATAAAACAAATAACTAAAAACGTTTTTGACCATAATACAAGAAATTCAATGGAGTATTTTTGAGCTCAATTTTTTATCCAATACGAACTTTATATTCAGATGAAAATTTGTTTTACTCCGTAAACATGATGTCAATTAATTAATCAGAATTGTAATGAAACTATTTGAATGGTTCGGAAACCCTAAGGGTAAAACGTTTTTCCTCGCTTTAAATAACGTGTTTGGTATGTCATGACAAAGAGCTCTAATTGGCTATTTAAGAACGTCAGACCAATACTTGTGATTTCCATTGGCTAGACAAACAGAAACAGACAACGGATTGAGCGGAACAACCGGAAACTATAATAATTTCTTGTAAATATCTGTATTTGAAAAATGTAGGTTGAATACAGCATGTGACATGCTGCATGTCACATTTTTGCGTCCGTTTTTCCATTTTGGATAAATCACGGCGAGGCTCTGTTTCTTGTGGCCAATCAGTCGGTGTCAATCAGATTTATCCAAATGGAAAAACGGAAGCAAAAATGTGACATAACTACTGTAATTTTCGTATTTTTCTGTATATTTTCGTTCTAGTCCACGTTTTCGAGGGAAAATTTGATAGTAAAAAATACGATTTATGTTTTAAATGTTTTGTAACTAAAAGTACCTTATCAACTTCCAGTTAAAATGCACTTTTGTACAATATTGTACGATTCGTGTGTAATGGTTAATATTGACAAAAAGACAAAACAGAGAGGAAGGCAAAATGTGATCGAAAAAAGCCCCGAACTTGATCAACTTGAAAAATGTAAACTATTAAGATTTTAAATCTGTTTTATAATACCTGTATGCTTTTATACCTGTATAATACCTGTATTTTTTTTAGCGGCGACAGATTTGACTGTGCCACCACGGACGAACCATATGAGATATCACGAAACGGCTCTTTGCATCCAACTGGGAACTAAAAAGATGAAGGGAAAAAATATTATACAAGTTTTGCTCTACCAGTTTACTGGTAATTCAGGGCTTGAACCGGTTATTTTCTACCACCGAAAAAAAAATTAACAAAAAATTTTTTGCAAGCATTTCAGGCAATTTAAAAAATATCAAAAAAAACTTTGACAATTTTGAAATTTTTTCCCTGCATCATTTTTAGTTTCCAGTTGGATGCAAAACAACGTTGTGTGATATCTCAAGTGGTTCGTTAGTGATGGCACAGTCAAATCTGTCGCTGCTAAAAAAATGTTACCTAAGTTTTTTTTTGTTTTCTCTCACATTAACTTTTTTAAAAAATATATAATTTTATCGCAGAAATCAAGGCCGGAAATAACCTTTACTTTTAATAAAACGCGTCTGTCACTCATAAAATATAAGTGTGATGCCGCACTGATGCGTCTGTTTAAATCAGACTATTAAGGTCATAGTGGTCGCATTTTCGGATCATATGATTTTTTATTTTGAGACGTTTGAATAAAAAATTTTTACTCTGAAAAGCTTATTCCGCCATGAGTTTTAATGCTGTCATATTAAAAAGATGTACTGTGAACCACTACATCTTTTTATGATTAAGAAAATTACTTTCCATAAGACAATACTTTTTATATTGATAGGACGAGCACTCAACTGAAGATATAGGAGGACCTTCTTCAAAAGATCTGTTTTTTTAGATACCTCAAATTTTATTATAATATAACTTGTTAAACTACGTGACACTGCAGAGCCGTTTTTTCGATTTCCGGTTTTTGCCGGACATTTACCAAAAATTATCGGGTTTTCCACAAAAAAATCGAAAATTCCCGGTATAACTCGGAAATCGAAAAAAAGGCTAAGCAGTGCCTCGTAGCTTTAAACACGTAGCGTTAAAAAAAAGTTATATTATGGGTCAATATGTCAAAGCTCGTATGTAAAAGTTCCAAACTATCTCACTGATGCGAGGTATTTTAAAAAAGTAAACCATATCGAAAATTATACTTCGATATGGATACTCAGCGTGATAACTGTGATGTCAGAAAAGATAGTGACCAATCAGATCACACGTTTGTCAACTTATTTTAGGAATCGTGTGATTTGATTGGTCACTATCTATTCTGACGTCACAGTGATGACGCTGAGTAACTATCCATACCGAAGGATAATCTTCAATATGCCTGATTTTGGTTGCTGAAGATTTAAACTTGTTGGTAAAGAAACACGGATTTCTATCGTATGAAAAAATTAACGTTTATTTTGCTGATTAAATAATGAAATAATCAAAGATAGCAGAAATAACGAAAATATATAAATAGGAACACTATTTTAGATGTGTAAATTACTTTGATACGTTCGGAATTTTTTGGCCGCGATAATATTTTTAGTAAAAAAGGGTGCATATGAAGCAGCATTTTGATTTTATGATTTTTAAGAAAGTAGTAGTAAGTAGGTCGATATAAAGGAAAACTAGGGGAACTATAAAATAAATTTGGGTCCCAAGTTCAAAAATTTGGAAACCAATCGAAAAAATAAACCACCAAATATATGAATTTTATAATAATGATTATGGTGTCTAAAGCGTTGAAAAAGATCATTTCGACTTTAAGGGATTCGCCACTTAAAAATATGCAGGGTCCTGTAAAGACGATGTTGACTGTGATTTTAGAGAATCTTAAACCAATATTTGAACTAAAAGAACGGTTATTTTTGATTAAAAAAATCGTCATGGTGATAAATTTTTTACATTTAAATTTTTTGAAACTGAAAATTTCGACATTAAAACAATCTGAATCTAACAAATATTTTTGGTCAGAATCCGTTGGTTTTAACGAATTCATAGTGTTATAACTGGTGCAACGATAAACCCTTTCCATTTCACCCTAATTTTTCAAATTTTCGACATTTAACCAAAATCCTTTAAACCTCAAAAACCTTTCTTGGAAAGCTACACCAGTGAATTTAGTATTTGAACAGTGAAATAAGGCGCAATGCAGTTAAAAATGAATTTACTGTACAAAAACCTCAGGATTACACTAAAAATATCTCTGCCCTAATATATTTTTTAAATGCAAAAAAATTACGTAAAAAAATCGATCAGTTGGATAAATGGACATTTAAAATTAAGCCTAATCATGATTATCATAGTTTTACAACAATCATAAAATTGCGGGGGTAAAACTGGAGGAAGATGTGCTAGGAGAATTTTACACATAAGGCATAAGGAGACAAAACATAAATTTTTATAATTAAATTAAATGTCCAAAATGTGTTTTAGAATTTTGATAAATTTTAACCAAATTAGCGCTATAAATGTTTTTGTCTGATTTTTCAGCAAATAAAATTAACGTTGCAGTTGGTTAGGTTTAAATAGATGCATTCTGCCGAGAAAAAATATAGAATTTGACATCAAATGCCAAAAACTATCGAGAAGCCAAATTTATCTTTTTTTTTGTTAATTTTTGAATAAAAAACATTGGGCTGAAGTGTTGATGGGACCTTCTTCCGAAATGAAATTAAAATATGTAAAATTTTATAACAGTTAAGAGCTTTTAAAAGGACGCGCCCTTTAAATATAAAAATCAGCGTCCTACGCAAAGAACTTCACTTCAATATAAATAGATACCTTGGTATGATTAATATGCAATATATGTGTCATGCGAGGGCATCTTTTCATAGTAAAGTAATGTACGTTTCGTTTAAAAAGCATTTTTATATTATAGGACACGTCCTTTTGCACGCACTTCATTCTACAAAATTATTTTTGCAATAAAAAAATTTCCCTCTTCAACCCCACAGAAAAAGATTTAATTTAAAGCTTAATTTTTATATCAAATGCTAGTTTTAGTAAAATCCCGGCGCACTTTATCTTGCTTTTTCCACGAAAAAAAGATATATTAGGTTTCTCAGAATGTTGTTCGTTTTATGTCTTTGTAGACCTAACTATCAATATACGCTATATTTTGACCCATTAATTTCATATAAAACTATGTGCAAAAAGCGCCAAATATTGACTCAGATATATCATTATATATTGCTAAAAAATCAACAAATATAACGATCTCCCAGCGCTTAAATTTAGGTTTTTCATTTGTTAAATAAAATTAGTCTACTAGACCTAGGTCCTGTGCCCGAAAAACGAGAAATAATGATAAAGCGCAATACAAAGAACAAACATTGTTTTACTCTCAATTTAACCAGGCAATTTAAACGAGCACCCCTGACCTCATAAAGGGCTTGCGACCTCTCAAGGGGGTGAATATAATCTCAAGTTAATGCCAGAGGCAGTGTACTGAAAGGCTTATGGTATACGACACCCTAAAAGATTAACTCGCTCAAGTGTGACCCCTAAAAGTATCATATTGGCAAAACAGAACAATTACAGGCGAAAACTCGAATCGGGGTCGAATATGCTTCTTATCGCCGCAAATCAAAAAAGTTCTATCGTCAAAATCACTGAAATTATCATATTTTATTAGAAATGGAAAAATTGGGAATTTTTCTAATGAAAAAATATTGGTGAAAAATAAAATATGATAATATCAATAAAGGTACACTAAATAAAGGTAAAAACGGTATTTTCCGCAAAGAGTCACAGAATTTTGTAACTAGAAATTGGTTTAACATTTAAATACAAAAAAGGGTGTGAAGTAGAATAATTTAGTGAACTTGAACCTATTTCTAAGGTTATTTGTAATTCGCATCAAACCTGATTTTTCATGACCTAAAGTCTATATCACGTTGAAAAAAATGAAGTTTCTTTGCCGTTTAAAATTTCACAAATTTAGCAATCACGTTCATTTTTAACACTACAGTGAAGTACATTTCATACGATGCGTCCTTATAATATAAAAACCGGTGTCCCAAAAAAGTATTTTACTTTACCATAAATAGATACCTTGGTGTGCTAACACCCAAGGCATATTTTTATAGGGAAGTACAGTACTTTTCGTAGAATACTACCTTTTAGATGAGTCCGTATTTTACTGAAAATAACCCGATTTTTATTGATATGAAATTTAATCATTTTCGCCATTTTCTGCAGTTCAGCGCATTTAAAAATGCGATTTTTTCCTTTGTTAAAAATGCATATTACTTTAGGCGGCCGTTTTTTTGAAAATTCGAAAACGGCAAAAATAATTTTTACCCCATGTGATACGAACGAGAGTTTTTAATTCTGTTCGATTTTTTATTTCGCCCTATGAAAACTTTCAGATATTTCGGCGAATTCCAAATTATTATTTTTATGGATTTTATATGTGGAAATTGCAGAGATTTTAGTTCAAAAAAGGCGCAGAATTAGTAATTCTAGAATTATTCAAAAAATTTAAATTTTAGAGCGTTCAACAGAAAACAAAATTAACCACAAAACATATATAAGCCAATGACGCCACAAACGCCGTTTCTGCAGCTTAGGAAACTGGGAGAAAAATTATTTCCTACGGGTTAATTATTTACACCGAGTCTACCCTTTAAACTTTCTTGTTATTTTGGCGACCAATAAGGATAACAGAATTTAAGAAAAGTTGAAACGATGTAACCTATTTGAAGGGAAGACGAATTTTCTAATTTTTGAAAGGTCGATTCTAAAGGAGAAAGTTGCCCGGAAAAGTGGCTATTGGATATACAATGTTCAACCCATGTCATTTTTAGGGTGGAGGTCTTTAGTATGATTTTCAATTTAAAAATTGCATTAAAAACGCATTCAAATTTTAAATTTTTTTGTTGTTAAAGATAACGCCGCCATATTTTAGATATTTCTAAAGCGGCGTNTTTTTTGAAATTTTTATCTTCTCAAGTAAAGAATAAGAAATTTAGTCATTACCAAAAATTTGAACAAAAAAATCTCAACCCCGTTTTAGAGGTAAAAACAGACCATAGTTTAAACTTGAAGGGTTGTAACTTGGGTGTAAAATTCATTTTGGTCAATAAGATTATTAATCAAATCTTAAATTTAGAGGTTATATCAAAAATAATACTTTGGTAGGTGTAGACACTTCTGCCCTATTTTTTAACCAGGGCGGGAGTGTCTACACCTACCAAGGTTTAATAATCGATATCAAACCATGTGTATGATGACTGGAAAGAAAGAATTTTATTTTTTGCTTGAAATTCTAACGGCCCATAATTTTTTTAATAAACAATTCATTTTCAGCCAACTTTCAGAGATTGTGAGAAAAGCACTAACTATAACAATTGTAAACTCGAATTTTTCGTTTTTCATTTTAATCACCCATAAAATTGGGGAAAGTTGTTTTACAATTGAAAATTGCTGTTTTCATCATTTTACACCCATAAGCCCCTTAAATATATCAATTTGTGTTTTTATTATCAAACAACTTGCATTAATTAATTTCCGCACAAAAAATCTCGAAATTTATTTTTGTCCAAGCCTTCCTAATTTTTGAAAAATATGAAAAAAAATTTAAAGTTTTTTTATTTACAAGAAAACTCGGCGTGACATTTAAAGGCCATTGGAAGGTCAGCATGTGTGCGGGAGCACCTTCTTAAGGGGCCAGCGACTGTGATTCAAAGTATCTTACAACAATCTAAGTGCACAAACGGCAATATGGTTTGAGTTATGTCTATTAGACAGTTCGTCTAGTTTTACAACCTTATTTTTTGCACTCTCAACGATTAGTATTTAAGCACTGTCTACGAGACAACTGCACCTAAGTGACGTTTAAACGGGTATTATATCAAAAAAGATCCCAATACACCTAATCTATCTTTTTCTTTATCTATAAGAAAAAAATTGATAAGGTGTCTCGGGATCTTATAATATAGGGCCTCAAGTAATTTTAACGGTTTGAAAAGATCACAATTTTTTTTTGAATAAAACGGCGCACTTAAATAAATAAATTCATCAAATCAGAACGCTGTTTTATAAAAAAAATATTTTTTTATTTTGACGTCCTGAATAACCATAAATTTATTTGAGATATATCTCAAAAGTTACCGAAATACCTATTCTAATTTTTTTCATTGGGTTTCGATAGAAAAAGTTAGATGGGTTTCCTCAAAATCCGATAAGACATAATCACTTTGTATTTTATCGAAATATTAAGCAATTTTTTCAAAATTTTGAATGTATATATTTTTTTATTCCAAATTTTTTTTTTGCGATTTTTGATCTTCGCCGTATATTACTGAGGAGTGATTTGTTCAAATAAAACAATCTGATTGAAGGAGAAGTTTTAATTCTTTTGCGTCCGAATTTGACCTTGAAATTTGACCCCTTTCAAGGATCATTTCTGGGGTCAAATTTGGACAGATACAGTGAAGTAGATTTGAAGCAGTCACATACAAATATCAAAAATCCAACATAAATTGGAATGAACATTATAGGACAAAATATTGTTTTCAAGGTAAAAAGTAACAAAAATACAAATTTTTTACTCAGATAACCATTTAATTCTGCGTTTAAAAATATAAGAAAATTTTGTGAATATTTTTCTAAATGCGAAATTAAATTATTTCCGATTCGGGACAAAGTGAAGGCAAAATTTTTTTCATGAAATTTATACTAATACATAACATTAGAAATTTATATAGTCTATTGTGAAAAAAAAAGACAAACTTTTTGCCTTCGAGCCGTCCTTATAGCCATAATTCGTCCCGGTAACAGGGGCAGACAGGAGAGAGTGTTTCATATTTTCTGTTTCTCAATCAGGAAAAACATATATATATGGTGGGCAAAGGGTAAAAATGGAGAGCAACAATTTCATTATAATTACTTTCGAAATTTGAAAAAAATATTCGCTGATGGAGATTTTCAAAAACGCCGTCAAAAATGCTTTCATTTATTTTTTTTCCGTCGTTTCGGAAAATAAAGAATATTTTTCAAATATTCCAAATAAAATTCAAAAATTATTTAAAAAAATCTAATTACATTTATTTTTGCTTTCGTTTAAATATAAAAAATGAACAACGAAATATTTTTAAAAATTTATAAAATTATATTAAAAATACATTTTATTCCATTCTTTTCATTTTTGACGTCCATTTAAAAAATGTCTTTTAAAATACTTTAATTTAATTTCAAAAAATCAGTTTTTTAATTCATTTTTTGAAAATTTTCAATCAGCGAAATAAGGCTTTTCAAAAATTTTTAACCCTCATTTTTAAAAATTACAAATGAAAAGTCTCATTTTATTCCAAAACTTGGAAATTCATTTTTCCGGTATAAATGTTAATTTGAAACATCTCCATATCACCCCCTGCCCATATAGAGTAAACGTTGATTAGAAATAGGGCCCATAAAGGGTAAAACAAAAAATATTTATTTTTGAATATGTTTTATATTCGATTTATTATAGGAAATGTATTACTCCGTGTGTGTGTGTGTGCTTGAAATAAGGAAAATGTGGATGAACCGCATAATCAACCAGCTGGTAATAATAAACCAAGTGGTTCAAAACTCATTCTTTCGTCTCGTCAGCCACAGCCTCTAGCTTGGCTATTCTGCGCCCTTGTTTCCTGACGGTCGCTTTTAGCTTTTTAATATCATCTAATAATTCGTTGATATCAACTCCGTCGGGTAACGCCCCCACAGCTACGGAATTGTTGACAGACACTGGAGAACCGTTTGAAATTGTGGACACTAAAACATTGGGGTCAAATTACATTTATTTTTTATTTTATGGGTTTGAAATAGGAATTACAAAAGCCAAAAATTGGTATCGATTTTATTGTGAAAACATTTTTTCTTCAAATATTCATAAAAATTCATTTTTGTCAAAATATTTTTTCGTCAAATTTTAATTTATCGTAATTAAAAACAAAAATTTTTGATAAAAATTAGTTTTTTGACAATATTAAATATACGCTGTGCACGAGTTCACTTAACCCAGATTCTCAGCCTTTCAAGATAGGGTTGCGTTTTTTTAATGCCTATCTTTTGCTATGAAAAATGCGTAGGCGGAATTCAGCATTACAAGTAAAATACGAATTTACGAAATGTTTTATTGTTCGATTAATTTGTCTATTTTTGCATTAAAACAAGTGGTTTATGCTATCAAAATGTATCCAAAATTTGTATCACGATTTTCCTTAAAATCTGTAGTTTTATGCGCCTACGCATTTTTCATAGCAAAAGATAGGCGAGAAAAAGTCGACCAAAATGTATACTCTTTTGTGTACACTTAAAATTTAGAAATAAAAATCAAAATTTTTGAAAAATATAAGAAAAAATTTTGACGAAAAATATTCTTACGAAACAAATATTTTGACGAAAAAATTATTTTGACAAAAAAATATTCTGACAAAAAAATTTAGCCCCATTTTATTGTCTTATCTCGAACAGAAATTTTTATGGTGATTTTAAGACTCAGGATTTTTTTTTGAAAATTTCCATAAAAAATGTAATTCAAGATAAGTTTTTATGGTTTGAAATGGGTTAAATTCTCAAAACGCCGTGTATAGTTCTACGACCAACTGGTTAACCTCAAATAAAGGGTTGAGTTCAAAGCCATCAAATCACTAACTAGAAATTTTTCTTAGTCGACTTTAGAAGGACCGTCGCAATTATTTACACAGGAGTCACTAGAGAGCGAAAACTATCTGCACATTAAGATTATCAAATTTGCTCTCAGGACGAGGATTATTTCGGTGATGTTTTTAATGTATTTCATGGCCTTGAACGTTGGCCAGTCATTTGTAGTTAACCAGGTGGTCGTATAATTACAAACAATAAATAGACCTGGAGAAAAGTCATGACTTCAATTTCGGAAAATTGCTTTTAGGTTTTTCGAAGAAATACCCTATCAAATCATGAAAATTGAATCTCAAAATTTAATTTTTTATGAAAAATTCAGACTTAAAGTGAACAGAAAACATATGTTAAAGATGTGCCAATAAAATTGTACCAAATTTTGATTTTTGCAGTTCCTTTTCTCAATTTATCAAGATTAACAAATTGAATTTTTTCAAATTTCAATTTTTCATTATATACGAATTAATCGATGATAAAAATGACTCGGTCCGAATAACATCTGTAAATTCAATTTTTATGTCAAATCGTCGATAGGTAAAAATTTTAAAATATTTTTCTTCCAAATTGTATTCTACGAGTCATTTGTACTTGATCATAAAATTAAGGTAAAATTGAATTTCCATGCCATTTTAGGGGTCGGCAGTATATCGTCAACATTTTTTCCAATTTTCTTATTTTATCTGCCAACCTTATTTTAGGGTGATATTTGCCCAAAAACGGGTCAAATTACATAGTTTGAATACCAAAATTAATAAAATTACTAAATCAAGTTGAATTAAATAATAAAATTGAAATATATCAAAAAGATTTACTAGTACAAATACTAGTGTATATTATACAGGATGCCCCATTTTCTGGGCCTTGGTCCCTTACACGACGCTATGGATACTTTTACAAAGGTAGTTTTTTTTAAGGAGGCCACCCTTCTCATGACGATTACGGGAGAACCATAGAAGATATCGAGAAATGTTTTTTTGCATTCAACTGCCAACTAAAAAAGCTCAATGGAGAAATTTTTCCTTTTTATCGGACAACCGGTTCACCGGTAACCGGAGATCTATTAATAGGCATTTTCGGTATAAATTTGAGAAAAAAAAATCGAATCTCGTTTTTTTCTTCCGGGAATTCATCAAAATTATAGTTCAAAGCAGTTAATGTGTAGATAATCGTTGATATAAGAACGAAAAAGCATAGAAATTCAACTTTCCGGCTGATTTTAATAAAAAAAAAAAATCTGGGCCCACCGAGATTCGAACCTACCAAAAAATTACTTTCCGGTTTATATCCGGTGACCCGGATGTCAAATCAACTTCATAACATTTCTACATTGAGGCTTTTTTAGTTAGCAGTTGAATGCAAAAAACGATTTCTCGATATCAGCTATGGTTTTCCCGTGATAGTCAAAAATCGCCTTTAAAAAAACTACCTAAGCGGAGCGTGTGATTGGCCAGTGATAAGACACAAACAATGGCTTGTTTTTAAGAGACAAAACAAGCATTTATTGCTGGAGTATCCATAGCGCGTAGGAACGAGCTAAAAAAATGAGGCATGCCTGTAAGTTATATCATTTACATAGTATAATTAGTAACTAGTTAATAATTTATATGTACAAAATTACTTAAGTAAGTATATGAATTGCCAAGATATGCCTTGTTCATAGTCTGATGCATAATAATAAAAAATATCGAAAAATGGGCATCCTGTAAAGTTTATCATATTACATAGTATAACATAGTATAATAGTTATATAATTTATATGTACAAAAATTCTTAAGTAATATATGAATTGCCAAGAATATGCCTTGTTCATAGTCTGAGCCTATAATAATAAAAAAATATCGAAAAATGATATCGTGCATTTTGCTGTATACAAATAAAAATATAAGGGCCTTTAGTTTGAAGCCCGAATTATGAATAATGAAACAGCTTTTCGGAAATTTAAAGCCTTGAAAAAAATTTATTTTCAAAAAGGCCAAATTTACCATAAATTTATCGAAACTCAAGAATTCTGGTTGATTTCAAAACATATGTTCGTCTGGCGTAGAATTTGACAACAAAAAGCATTTTTGTGTAATTGGATGTTTTCTACTGTTGACACCCGAAAAAAGGGGAATATTTAGGCAGAGGTATTTTTAGCTCCGTTTTTTTTATAAAAATCTTATAACAAAACTCAGAAAAAATTTTCCGATTAAAATCTTTAGCAACGTTTGGCATTTTTGATCAATTAGGACAGGAAAAAATTTTTCGTTTGAAAAAAATGAAAAAACGCGTAGCGTTGGAAAGCTCTCAGAGAAATAAGGCACGACAATCTAAAAAAGCTCTCGATTGAATCACATGATTTTTTTGCGTTTCTTACGCAATTAAAAAAAAATGCTAAAGAAAATTTTGATTATAAAAAAACAAATATCTACTGGGATCAAATTGAATTGCCTGAAAATTTCAATTTTACTAAATACAAATTTATAAATTAAAAAGCTTGCCATTAAAAAAACGCTTACTCATATAGGCGAAAGTATATCAAGTTTTTCAACTGTCAAAACTTACACTGCGGTTACCCTTATCCGTACGCACCGTTATCCGTACGATTTTTGGTCGAGATGAAACGCTTATAGCCTAAACGCTATGTAGACGGTACCTTATCCGTAAGTTGTACCGTTTATCCGAACGATTTTTGGCCGAGCTGAGGTGTACGGATAAGCGGTTTACACCCAGTGTAAATGAGTAATAAAATGTATTAACTTAACATTATTTCCATCAAATTAAATGGAGTTCAAATTACAATTTAATTGGTTTCCAAAATACGAAGATTAATCTATAATTTTACCATTTGAATCTGGAGATCTAAAAATACAGCATGAAAGTGATTGCTGGACGAATGGCTTAAAATAAAATTATAACACAAGAATATAACGACGTGTCGCGCCCGAGATTTTTTTTTGAAATAACTTTTTTTTGGCAACAGGAATTTAAATGTTTTTTTGTTTTAACTTTACCCAAAGGGGGCCAAGTTCCTCCTCTTTTGTCCCCTTNTTATATGTACATAAATTACTTAAGTAATATATGAATTGCCAAGAATATGCCTTGTTCATAGTCTGATGCTATAAGAATAAAAAATATCGAAAAATGATATCGTGCATTTGCTGTATACAAATAAGATATAAGGGCCTTTAGTTTGAAGCCCGAATTATAATAATTGAAACAACTTTTCGAAAATTTAAAAAGCCTTGAAAAATATATTCCAAAAAGGCCAAATTTTACCATAAATTTATCGAAACTCAAGAATTTATAGTTGAATTTCAAAACATATGTTCGTCTGGCGTAGAATTTGACAACAAATAAGCATTTTTGTGTAATTGGATGTATTTCTACTGTTGATAGCCGAAAAGGGGAATATTTAGGCAGAGGTATTTTTAGCTCCGTTTTTTTTATAAAATCTTATAACAAAACTCAGAAAAATTTTCCGATTAAAATTTTTAGCAACGTTGGCATTTTTGATAAATTGGGACAGGAAAAAGTTTTTCGTTTGAAAAAATGAAAGACGCGTAGGCGTTGAAAGCTCTTCAGAGAAATAAGGCACGAAATCTAACAAAAGCTCTCGATTGATAACAATGGTTTTTGCGTTTCTTACGCAATTAAAAAAAATGCTAAAGAAAATTTTGATTATAAAAAAACAAAATATCTACTGGATCAAATTGAATTGCTGAAAATTTCAATTTCTACAAATTTATAAATTAAAAAGCTAGCAATTAAAAAAAACGCTTACTCATATAAGGTGAAGAGAATAATATCAAGTTTTTCAACTGTCAACTTAAATGAGTAATAAATGTCATTACTTAACATATTTCCATCAAATTAAATGGAGTCAAATTACAATTTAATTGGTTTCAAAATACGAAGATTAATCTATAATTTTACCATTTGAATCTGGAGAATCTAAAAATACAGCATGAAAGTGATTGCTGGACGAATTGCTCAAAATAAAATTATAACACAAGAATATAACGACGTGTCGCGCCGAGATTTTTTTTGAAATAACTTTTTTTGGCAACAGAATTTAAAATGTTTTTTTGTTACTTACCAGGCCTTTGGTTATTTGAAAGAATGGATGAAATTCTATTTGGATTATTTTTGAATTCTTTTTCTGTTGAGCCATCTCCACTTCCGGGCGTCATATCCATCATTATTGGGTTTCTATTTATGCCTAAAAAATTAAAATGAGTTCATCATTGATATAGTCTATATCGATCATGATGCCCGACTAACTTAAATCTCTTATTCCCTATTTTTTTAAAAGGCCAATGAGAGATTTAAGTTACTCGGGCTGGATCATGATGGATATCATATAGATTTTTTGACGATGTACGTGAAATTTTTACCCAGTTCAATTTGATTGGCCTTTTTATCAGGCGTCATAACTTTTAGACATTGTCCAATCACATCACACGATTGTCAAGAATCCTGTGATTTCATTGGTCACTGCCTCAAAGTTATGACGCCTGATAAAAAAGGCCACCTAGGCATCATTTTCGATATAGAACAGCCTGGATTTTAATTTTTAGGTCCCAGCACTTTCTAAACGCGGGAAAACAGATATATAGGCTATATTTTATAGGCTATTTGTGAGACAAAAATAGTTTCTTGATCATTTCGAAGCTTTTTTGAAATCTGTAAGTTGTCACTTTTAAAATAATTGATCTTTTTATCAAATTATTTTCACTATAATTTCCCACTATTAATTTCTCAACCCTAAGTAACTATTTTCAGCGTTCCCTTCTCAAAATTATTGGTCAAAGATTATTGATCCTAAATTATTGGGCCTAAATAATTTGGCCTAAATTATCAAGCATCAAAATTAGGCCTTAATTATTTTGTCTAAATATTTGGGCCAATATTATTGAGTCTAAAATAAAAAAATCGGGCTGTACACTCTCCCTAAGATAAAACATTAGTTTCTTGATCATTTGATGGCATTTTTGCAAATTTAAATCTGTTCGTTTTTTAGGTGGGTCAATTGTGATTTCGACTGGGAGAACTAGACAAGCTAGCGACAAATGGTTTTTTGTATGTGAAATCTTGGAAAAAAGTATACGGTAGAAATTTTTTTTGGCTTCCTAGGTTGATCACGTGACCGGAAATCAGTCATCAAAATTGCTCAATATTACCGAAAAAACGTTTTTTTCGAACTACCGGTAATCAACGGAAAAAATATAAATTTTCACCATTACAAATTTGGTTAAGATTCAGATGCAAAAAACCGTTTGTCGCTATCTAGTCTGGTTCTCTCAGAACAGA
The DNA here is from genome assembly GCA_004367855.1 of Oikopleura vanhoeffeni. Taxonomy (NCBI): domain Eukaryota; kingdom Metazoa; phylum Chordata; class Appendicularia; order Copelata; family Oikopleuridae; genus Oikopleura; species Oikopleura vanhoeffeni. The sequence goes on along the minus strand of SCLH01000959.1, from coordinate 389,817 downwards.
TACCCCTTAATCTTGCCCACCTAAAAAAAACGAGACCTTATTAACTTTCTTTAAATAACCCGCCTGTATTTGATATTTTTGTCAAATTATATTCACTCTAATATCCCACACGATTAATAACTCAACCTCAAAATAACTATTTTCAACGTTCCCTTCTCAAAATTATAATTTATAACTGATTTCTGCCCAAACCACTCGATAATGAAATATGAATTGGGCTCTATTGTCCCTGCCAAATGGGTCAAAAATAAATTTTTGTTTTGAAAAAAAAGCTCCGTTTGTTTTGTTAAGGATGTCTTACCTGAAAGCCATTCTTCTGCGGTCATAGCTGGAGACGAGCCTATCGTAGGTGGGTATAAGTCCTTTTGAAATGTTTCCGCCTAAAAGTTCAAGAGGTTGAATTAAGAAAATATTCAATAAATTGAAAATCGTATTAATAATCAACAAAATCTTTTCAAATACAAAGTTACATAAGGTAGTTTTTTTATAGAGGACACCACCCTACTCATGACGATTACGGAAAAACTATAGATTATATCGAGAAACGGTTTGAGCTTTTTTAGTTGGCAGTTAAATACAAAAAACGTTTCTGGATGACATCTATGGTTTTCCCGTAATCGTCATGAGTAGGGTGGTGTCTTTTATAAAAAAAAAAAGACCTAAGGTATACCATTTTCATTTTTTTTCATCAAGAAAAATATTTTTTTTCATCGAAAATTTAATTTTTTTTTAAATGTTTTTTTATCTTATTTATGTGTTTATTTTTGAAGATCAGAAATACAGAAATAACTCAGTAAATGCAGATAACCAATTATATGTGGAATCTAAGATTCGAAGGCAGGACCATCGCATTCGATGAAATTCAATGAAATCATCCCGTCAAGTGAAATTTGTGAAGCAAAACTAACGTCAAAACTAGTTCATTCTAGCAATGCGATGGTCCTGCGTTCGAATCTAAGATTCCACATATAATTGGTTACCTGCATTTACTTCAGTATCATTTAGTGTCATTTACTTCAGTTATTTCTGATCTTCAAAAATTTAAAATATCTGGAAAATCGATTTCTTAATTATCTTAAGATTAATTAAAATTTATCTCTCAAAATTACAAATATTCATTTCATAGTTGTCGTAAATCATACACGAGGTTTACCTATTCTTAATTCTGACACTTTTGAGATCAGGTTATATTTTGTGTACACAATAGATTATTGTGTAAATAAAGTATTTTTGGAATTAAAAAAAACTGTGTAAGAAAAAAATATCACCCCCATAGAAAAGACCACAACTTTTTATAAAATCAACTGAAGTGTATAAGATACATTATTGACCAAAGACGTAATTTTTTAGCGAAATAAGCAATTTGAGTGAATGTTCTGCATCCGATGACTCGCTCACAGGTAATACCCGGTTTTAAAACTAAAAATGCGATTTTTTGTATCATTAAGCCCCTTTCGTTGTAATAATGAATAGGCCGTTTCGCTGAAAAAATCCAACCAAAAACAGTTTTTTGCCTTTTGAATAGTCGATGAACAAAATAAAAAAAACGATGAAAAAATTATCAATGATAATGATATAACCTCAATAATATATCTCAAATACTATGATAAAAACACATTGTACAACAAAAGCTGAAAACTTAAGTTAATAAATTTCTCTATCAACTTTTTTGTACTTGTAAAATTGTACCCTAGACAAAAATTTTCAATTTGAAGATACATAATGTTTTTGGTAAAGTAATCCCTTTTTAGTACAGATAAAAACTATTAATTCATATTGTTTCAATAATGTAGTAATTCTCAGAAAAATTGTAAATAAAGTTCACCCAAAATCTCTATCACAGTAAAATTCATCAATATCGAACTCAAAGAAAATCACATGTTTCAAGGAGTGACTTCACTCGAGTCATACCAGCAATTTGTTTTCAAGTTTTATTGCAGACTTTCAATTTAAACAGCCAGACTTGATTGGCATACAAGTAAAAAAAGCATTTCGGCAAAAATTAATCACATTTCGTGAACTTCGTTTTCAAAGTTTAAGGAGGTAGTGTCCGCAAAAAAATTCAGACTGAAAAATAAATATATCAATTACGGGGCTTCCTGGTCACTTTTTACTAGATTTATGGCCAAAATTTTTAAATAATTCGGCTTTTGAAAACAACTCATACGATTACATTCTTAGATAGCTCAAACTGAGCACAAATACCTTGTTCATACTAAGTAATGAAATAAAAAAATTGGTCTATCGGATCAATTTATTTTATCTTTTTTTTCTGAGATTTCTGAAATTTTTTAATTATTAGTTTTTCTCAAAAAAATCGGAAACAATGGTCGGATTTGGACCAATTGTATTGTATTATTCACACGATATTTGTGCGCAGTTTGAGCTATCTAAGAATGTAATCGGATAAGTTGTTTTCAAAAGCCGAATTCTTTAAAAATTTTGGCCAAAAATTTAGTAAAAAGTGACCAGGAAGCCCCGTAATCTATATAACTAAAATGACCAAAATTAAACGATTGGTCAGGGTCTCGCGTCGCTATCTTGTGTCTAGCGCTTTTAGCGACAAAACTGTAAATTTCATCAATTTGGCTGAAAAAAATTAAGGTTATTCTTTTCCAGTCACGCTCGTTTAAAAATAAATGAAATCGAATTTAAAATTAAATATTCTTTTGCATTTCAAATTTCAACTTTGACGCCTTCTTGTGGTGGAACCTATTTTTGAATGACTGGGAGACCACGACCAAAATTTGTTTCCGGGTCAGTTTAGTATTATATCAAATTTTCAGCCTAACGTTTTTTTGCGGACACTACCCCCTTAACAAAAAATCTGAAAAATAGAAGCGAGAAAAAATATATATTTTTGTTATCTATGTCTACATTTTAATTTCTTACCTTTCGTGGAACTGTGAATGAAATTGGTTCGCATTTGTTAGAATGAAGTTTGAAAAATCTTCAAAAAACCAGAATTAGTTTTAAACCAAAACAAAGAAAGAAAATTTTAGCAGAACAATTCGTTTTAAATGTAACTGAAACTTTTCATTTTTATGAAAAGTGGGCAATTTAAATATAAAATTGGTCTGGGTCATGCTCTCAATTTGCAAGTTTATTTACTGTCAAAGTTGTCTAAGCGGACGTTTTTGAAAAATTTCAAAACGTCCGCTTAGCCGCATAAAAAAATTTGAGAATTTGCCTCTATATTATTATGGTTTTTGATATGCATTCATAAATGAAAATCATGTACTGTGGTATTCGTATGGCCAAAATCGCCAAATTCTTGTTGTTTTGTTCTCTTAGAAGGAGTCCTCTTAGACAAATACCACAGTAAAATACTATGAAAAAAACGTCCGCTTAGACGCACGAAAATTTTGAACTTTGAAAAAATGCGTTGGTTTTCGCCAAAAAAAACGAAAAAACACACTAAAACGACCGCTTAGACGCACATCCGCTTAATGACTTTGACAGTAGATTTATATACTCAAAAATTTTAGCCAAAAATATTTTTTTTTAATTTAGCATGGAATAGTTTAAAATTATTTTAATATCGTATTTTTCAATTTTTTTTAAATTTTAAGGTTTAGCACAGAATGTCTTCTCATAACAATCACTTTTTTTTCTATTTTATTGGCCAATTCGAGGCAAAAGTGGAAAATCAGAAAGTATGACGAGTAAAAGCGCTAGTCAAAACAATTTTAGAAAAAATTGAACGAAAAATGCAAAGACGAAATCTTTTGAGTTATCTTGAGAATGTACAGGCGATAAACATATGTATAAGTTTAGCTCAGCCAAAAAGGTAAATCAGTTGCATCGAATGTTCTCGGAGATAGCTCATCCGATTCCAGAAATTCCAATTGTATCCAGCAGCCAAAGAAGTGATACCTGATAATTTATCTATTTTTAGGGAACCGGATGACTGGTTAACCGGTCAAATCTAAAATTTCTGGAGAACCGGGAGAGATATGAGTTCGATTTTTTCACCAAATGTCTTGAAATTTTATGACAAAAATTCTGAGGGGTCAAATTTTGTAATTTGACACCATTGGGGTCAAATCTCAAAATGGCTCACATGGGGTCATTTACACATCAGGAGAAAGATAATTTTATTGCTATTCCAAAAATATAATTGAAAAAAAATTGAGTGTAGTATGACCCCATTAGAGACAAAACAAGAGTTTTTGATTTTGGAACAGTTATCGCCAATTTCTCAAGAACTGGACTATATTTGCCACTGATTTGTTCACCAAATGTCTTGAAATTTTTTGGCGAAATTTCTGAGGAGTCAAATTTTTGTAATTTGACACAAATGGGATCAAATCTCAAAATGGCTCACATAGGGTCATATTACACATCAGGAGAAAGAGAANTTTCACGCGAGTCCGAAAATATGAACAATAATTTTATTTGATGTAATATGACCCCATTATGGTCAAAACTATAATTTTTGCTTTTAAAACAGTTTTGGTCAATTTTTGAGTATCGGAAATTTTGAAAATAATATTTTACCACTTTTTTGCCATCTCATTTTCAGAAAAAAGTCGTTTATTTCATAAAAATCATGTTTTGCTAATAATTGTTGATTAATAAATTAAAAATATAATATTCTCCTTTATCGGCCTTCGGCCCTTTAACCTCCTTTTATATATACTTAAATTGTGTTATATTGACTAAAGAATATAATTCGCTGACTACCATTTTTATTTTATTATTCTTAATCAAGAAACAATAAGGGTCAAAACCTTTTCNTAATATGACCCCATGTGAGCCATTTTGAGATTTGGCCCCATTGGTGTCAAATTACAAAATTTGACCCCTCGGAATTTTCGCCAAAAAGTTTCAAGACATTTGGTGAAAACATCAGTGGCAAATATAGTCCAGTTCTTGAGAAATTGGCGATAACTGTTCCAAAATAAAAAAACTCTTGTTTTGTTTCTAATGAGGTCATATTACACCCCATTTTGTTTTCAATTATATTTTTGGAATCGCAATGAAATTATCTTTCTCCTGATGTGTAATATGACCCCATGTGAGCCATTTTGAGATTTGACACCAATAGTGTCAAATTACAAAATTTGACTCCTCAGAATTTTTGTCGTGAAATTTCAAGACATTTGGTGAAAAAATCGAACTCATATCTCTCCCGGTTCTCGAGAAATCCCGTTTTTCAGATTTGACCGGTCATCCGGTTCCCTAAAAATAGATAAATTGTCAGGTATCAGTGATACCGTATCACCTCTTTGGCTGCTGGATACAATTGGAATTTCTGGAATCGGATGAGCCATCTCCGAGAACATTCGATGCAACTGATTTACTTTTTTGGCTCAGCTAAACTTATATATCGCCACAATGAATGTAACTTTTTAATACGTCAAATTTATTATACGACGGCTTAAAAAAATCAAAGAAACGCCCTAAATAATTATGGTTCCTGAATTTTTTTTTTAAGCAAAAATTGTATACTTAGCTGCAGGAAGCTTTTGAAATAAAAAAGATACACTGAAACGCCCGCTTTGACAAATACGACAGAAGTAATATATTTCTTGCTAAAATTGTGTAGTAAAAAAGTTATAATATATTCAGAAGTATTTGCAAATTTAACCTACAGCCAGAGTCTCAATTTAAATTTTGTTCAGCCACTTTTCAAAAAATTCTAATTTTCAAAACGAACTACTCTGTAAAAGCAAAGGAGATTAAGTTAGAGTGAAAGACTGAATGAGAAGGATCACACAAATATTTACCGCTCTGGGGACAACCATGGTTATAGGAATAATAGAGCCACCTTTTGGTGTCGAAATACATTGAAATAATCTGGAAATAAGGATTTTGAAGAAAGAAAAGAGAGATTTATCCGGTAGTTTTGGCGCTAAAGAGCGATTTCTACGGTTTTGAAGATAGAGACAAACCTGGCAATTTCGTTTTTATTTGAATCGCAACCTCGTTTTGGCATGTATCCTAACCCACGCTGACTCTGTTGACTTTGATACATATTTAAATAATGTACATATGGTTCTTCATCATTTATTTCGAAATACCTAAAGTAAAACCTTGTCATTTTGAAAACAAAATTGGGTTAGATAGGAATTGAACCCATTACTCTTAGTTTCCGATACACTTTTTGTTGGCCGTTTTTTAAGACGGTTTTTAAACAGCAGACTTGTAGAATAATTTACCTAATGGAACCGTCTCCTTTTCCAGCGACATAAACTACATCTGATTCTGCATCATAAAATGGGAAAAGAACTCCAGCAGCCTGATCGATTTCTTCGTGTGTCAATGCATTTTCCATGCTGTCCTATACACAAATTTTTAGTAAATTTTCTTTTAAAGCCTACTCTACAGTATAAATCATCAGAAGATTACAATGCCCTCATGGGAATAAGAATTTGAAAATTTCTGTGACGCGTGATTACGTAACGTGTTTAAGCTTCTCGAATCATAAATTTGACAACTATTTCTATTTTCGAAAAAAAGGTGTTTCGAACATCACCAACCTTCAGTTCCAGGTGAAATAGGTCAATACACGCTACACTATTATGGTTTTTGACAACAAAAATAATCTTTGACAATTTTCGGGTGTCGAAAATTTCAGAATTTCTGTCGTTTTGTCCATATATACGAAGTCCTTGTAGACACTTTTGACATTATTGATTATTTTCATAGTGCCCAATCAAACCTCCTATTCTGCTTTTTGAAGATTAATTTGTACTTACTGGGTCCCAAAGGGCGTACTGCCTATCACAACGCTTGCTGAAACCGAGGGTGAAAACTTTGCCGGATTTGAGGAAAATACATTTTGCGGATTTGTTGCCCTCGTGGGCTTTCTTTTTTTCGCCCTTGACCTTGCCAGTTCGAGGGTCAATTACTCTGAGACTTTTGTCCTTACAGGTTGTGGCAAATAACGAACCGTCCCAGTTCCATGAGAGGGATAGAGGTAAATCACCGTGGCAATCAATTTCAGTTAAAACTGAAAAAAACAATTAAGAGACAATTTTTTAACAAATTTCTGCCTTATTCAAAGATCTAAATTATCTCGAGTGCTGCTAGAGAGCAAAATTTTAGCATATTTTAAAAAACAGTCCCCGCTCTCTAACTAGTACACATCTAGCTGGTACATGTTTTTGAAAGTCTTTCTGAACTTGTTTCTAATATTTATAAAACCTCTTTGGGCAGAATTGCTGAAAAAATCTACGAAACGTAATTTTTAATATAATTTCAAAGATTTCCTCGAAATATTATGGTTTTTGAATTATCAAAAAGAGTACAAGTTGGAAACTTTTTTGATTGTCACAAAAAAGCAGACTTCAATTACAGTATTTCTACAAAAAATTAATATAATACTGCTGGCTTTCGATTTGTGTTAAAATGTAAATGAACTATGACTATTCCCCCTAACTGTTACAATTTTTCGGGTCGGTATTCCTTCCCTTCAGTTTTCTCTTCTTGATTTACCCTATTAACGACAAAATTAATTTACCACAAAATTAATTAACCACAAAATTAATTAACTAAAGTTGAAAATAGTTTACTTTCAAAAATAACCAAATTTTGCTCTCTAGCAACAACTGTGGTCTATTTTTCAAAATATGTGCCATACCTTCTGCGGAATCGACTTTCCAAAGGAAAACCATATTGTCTGCTCCTGCCGAGGCAAGAATGTGTTCGGCTGTAGGATGCCATACGACAAGAAGTGCTCGCTTTTCGTGTTTAACTAGTTTAACGACCTAAAAACTAATTTTAAAATTGGAACCAAATTAATTTATATTCCGTAACTCTCACGCGGTAAAAAAATTGCGTTTTTATGCAAATTAAAATTCATCTACAAAATTAGATGCAGGGATAAATTAAATGCATTTTTGCCGGCGGCCCTTACCTCATTTCTAAGTGGTTCGACGAGGCCATCATTTGGAATGTGCCATATTCTGACGGTGCAATCTTCTGATGCTGATGCGATGACATTGTCGTTAAACGGACACCTCAATTCATTTAAATTACCGATCTCGAAAAAATTTGATGATTTCCCCCTGGGACGTTCCCTAATCGAATATGACGCGAACATAAAGGTTTGAGCTAGATTTGAAGTTTTTTGGTTGACCGTGTTTTAATTGTTAGTTTCATAGAATATGAAAAATATTTCAATTCGATACTAATCTGCTTCATTTTCCATCAACTTTTTATAATAAAATACAAAAAAATTTAAACCTAGTCTCTAAGGAGTCGGTGTCGCTTTCTGTACCTTCATCCGCCTCAGTATCAAAGCATAGGCACGTTGTTAAAAATTGAATACTTCGTTGTTAATCCTAGCCTCTCTGCCACGATTACACATCCTTCACAAGTCTATCT
>SCLH01000959.1:348823-369961 GCA_004367855.1 Oikopleura vanhoeffeni | reverse complement strand
TTTCAAACTGATGTTTCCTAAATTGTTGCGATATACATGTTTTTATCCGGTAATAATGTTCTTATAATAACAAATGACGAGATATACGAGCGAAATTTCACTCATAAATCTAAAATTAAATTTATTGAGAAATAGAAAAATATCTAATTTCAATCAAAGAGTGCCGTTTTTGTTAGAAGAATTATTTTTATTGCTGTTTTATGGTTATAAAAAATTCAAACCATTTCATGCTGAAATAACGTTATTTGGAAATATTTTATTATGGATAACTTTTATCACTGAAGATACATGCTAACATCAATTTAAATTCAAACGTTCAACAAAAAAAAATAATAAAAATAGGTTATGTCACCGTAATCTTATTATGCACATAATTAAATTAATTAACGATGATAAATCTTCGACAATAAATATATTTTTTAATATGTCAAATGTCGTCAGTCGAAAAATTTTTAATCGCATAAATTATCAAAATTAAAGTTTTCATTAAATTAATAACGAAATTTTAAAATTTCATTTCATCCACTTATAAATAACTAAAATGTCGAAGCGTACCGGCGGGCTCCGCCAGAGGCCGAAAAAGTTTTATAGCGATCATCAAACATACTTATTTATCGATTTAAAGTGCACACAACAAGCGTTGACTATTTTAATTTTATGTTATAAATGTAAATCAATAAAAAATAATCAGTATATATTTACGCGTCATGCTCACCTTATATATATTAAGGTCAGTTCTCGGTAAATGCGATTAGCTCATTTCCAGTACTTTTCTCTGTAATTTTCCATAATGATCACTCATTAGTCTATCCAGGTTATCTCTATTTAATGTAATCTCTTCGCCAACCCCCTTAACCCTAACCCGCAATATAATGAACTCAGAAATAAAAAAAAGCTTTTTTTTTGTATTTGAACTCATACCCGTATGTGTGACTTGATATATCTCAAACAGATGACATCGCAAAACAATGGTCGCGACAACTGTGTTTTCTTATCTTTTTACCGGAATCGTACTGATCAAATATGAGATCAAAAAAATTTAGTGAATCTGGAAAAATAATTATTTTGACACATTTAACTATAAGGCTTCAAAAGGTATTTATTGAACTGTTTCCTCTATTATAAATATTAATCATATACAATCAAAAGTGCTGACTGAGCAGCGTAATTTATATCGTCTTATAATCACCGAGTTTTTAAAGTAAATTTTCAAAAAACAATAAAATTTTAAATGCAATAAATTAGTCATTTTTTTGAAATCTCTTCTCAAACAGTAATCATAAAATATTTCTTTAAAGCAAATAAATCATTTTGATGAGAAATCATTGCTGATTCATGATCAGAACTAAGTTATTTGATTCGCCAAACCTGATCTTTGCACCTAAATTTCAAGGTTGATTTTTAATTTGATTATAAAAGACGTCATTAATCTAAAAGTGCGACTCTTAATTTTTTATAGTGACATGGCCTTTATAGCTAAATATAGCAAATTTTTGACAAAACAGCAGTTCAAAGTTATCAAAATTACAGTTAGAGCTGCTTGATAAATGTTAAAATAGCTACCGGAAGAAAGTTGCTTTTGGAAAAATTTCAGTTTTGAAAACTTGAATCGGAAAAAATCTAGAAATAAAAATGGAACTTTCCGAAAAAACTTGAGGAATTGTGGTTACCAACTGTTTGTGAATACACTTTCTTTGAGCACAGGTTAGCTCTAGGTTAAGTCTGAAAGTTTTTGCATTTTCAGAAGATTTAGACAAAAAAAACCCATTTAGTACAGCATGTGACATTTTTGCTTACACTCTTAGTTTTTGCATAATTTCCTATACGCGAATCAAAACGTTTAAATTTGGCAAGCACCTACGTGTTTGCCAAATTAAAACGTTTTGATTGGCGGAGGTTAGCTTCTGAAATAACTAAAAATGGGAGCACAAATGTGACATCCTATAGGTACTTCAAAGATATAGCGTGGGATTTATAAAAAATACTACGACGCCCTATTGATAAAATAAATTGAATTCAAACTTGAGGAAAAATAGTATACTATTTTTCCTCAAGTTTGAATTCAATTTATTTTATCAATAGGGCGTCGTAGTATTTTTTATAAATCCCACGCTATATCAGCATATGCGCTTATAAGCTACAGTATGTTTTTACTTGCGAAATTAAAATTGTCATTTTGGTAATTACGGCCAATTAAAAATGGTAACTAGGTGGATTTTATTTTGAAAGCCAAGCTATAGCCGATNTCATGGGTTCGAAAATATAATCCACCTAGTTACCATTTTTATTGCCCATAATTACCCAAATGACAATTTTCATTTCGCAAGTAAAAAACACATACTGTAACTGTGAATCAAGTACATTAAAATTTGTCTTATAAAATTTCGGTTTGTTGTACGTAAAGAAAAATGGATCGCTATTTTAATTACTCGCCAAAAATTCACTGGCTTCGAATGTTAAAATGTACGCGAGTTTTTGCATTGCAATGTTTCGAAATTCATCTTCGATGTCACATTTTTTTAAATAATTTTCATTATCAAAATATTATAATACCGCTAGGTGATACTCTAACAAGCTTCAATGTTCAAACCTATAAGAAAAACAACAAATACCGTAGTTATTTCCTAAGTAACTTTTAAAAATATTGTATAATACGTTGTTTGAAAGCCACTTCAGGATAATTTATAGAAATTTTAACGATAGATTTGTTATATTTCTTTTCAAACTTTGACTTGCTTTTTGTCGTTTCGAATTTTTATCAAATTTGGTCAGAACATAAATTACAAATCGAACACTAGGTGGTGCGTCTCAAAAAACGTATTTTATTTACAACATAATATTTTTTTCGTTCTGAAAAAAAATATTTAGCTAAAATGTTATTTTCAAGCCAAAAAATTAAGCCGTTTTCCTCGCATAGCTATTGCATCATGATTCCCGGGTGCTAAAAATTATTTTTCTATATTATTTTTAGTAAAATTTTTTTTAAGTATCTTGCGTTTTTTATGGGTTTTTTTTCGCGAAGAGGGCGCCCTGACCCCAAGCACAAGTTCATCAAACATTCAAAGTCAGAAATTTTGTTTCAGAATAACCAAAATATATATTTTGATAAATTTTTCAAGTGCTCCAGAGATTTTTTTACAACATTTGAAAAATAATAGTACAACTGACGCAACTTAGATCATAGTTTTTATAAGTAAACAACTGACGGTCGTTGAAACAACTTCTAAAATGTAGGTCATCGTTTCCCCATTAGTAAAATTTTGCACCCCTATCCTAAACACACCAACGCAAATCGTCCTATGATAAAATCCCAGTCTAACCCTCCCCAGCCAGTGGGCGACGGGTGCTCTGGATTTTGATTTGTACTCTTCATTTGTCTGGAATAAAAAGAAAAAAAATACGTTTTCTCAAGTGCTTGTGAAAATCAATTACAAAAATCCGCGCGTCCGTCTATTACGAGGTCGAGTATCATGGGCAGCATGATTTATATACTAGATACATCGTAAATTTTTTCAGTTTTGGTGCTTTATCTTGATCATAAAAGAAAAAAAATACTTTTACCGAAAACTGATGAACTTGTTTATTCAAAAATGATGAAATATGAATAACCTTATAATTTTTGACGCCTTTTTTGTGATTTATTATAAACAGGGCCGACGATTGTCATTTTCAGACCATTGCGCATCAAAAATGGGAGTTTACATTTTTGATCAAGAAAGTTCGACTTTAGCTATGAAAATGCGTAGGAGCAAATCGTCTATCAATTTGATAACAAACGTACAGTTTGTAACATTTTTGCTCCCATTTTTACAATTTGGATAACTTGCTATCCGCCAATGAGAACGATCAATTTTGATAAATACCTACGTCTTTTCCAGATTGAACCAATCAAAACGATGGAATTCAGGTTTATCCAAATTGAAAAAATGGGAGCAAAAATGTTACATACTGTATGCAATAAAAAAAATTTATTTTGAAAAAACACATATTTTAAATTCATTTTGAAATCATAAACCAACCGGTTTCAATGCAAAAATAAAAATCAAATTTATTTTATAAAAATGCACTTTAATTATGCTCCTGATTTCCGCCAACGCATTTTTTTATAAATTTTATCAAAAGAAAAAATAATTTTCAGGCGATCAAATTAAAAAAATCGCAATTTTTTATCAAAACTATTTGCATAGTGCTGCACACTTCATAATTTTTATTGCGCATAAAATTAAATGACGCCATTCAGCATATAACGTAAATAGTGTGAGTCGTCGAAGACTAATAATTATTTTAACAAATTAGTGAGGCAGTTGTTTTTAGTAGCGGTCAACCTATAGGAAATAGTGGCAGACTTTAAAAAATACCTAAAGGTAAATTCACATAAATTATTGTTAACAATGACGGATTTTTATTATATTGGGCTTTTATGATGATTTAACGCATTGTTGATAGATTAACAATTATGATTGAAATTACGATCCGCATTTCACAAATAATCACAAACGCCCCTTTAGGGGGTGGTCGAGGCAATCTGGACCTTTTTTTTAAACTGCGCCTTCAAGAATAAACGGAGAACAGTAGTAACTCATTATACTTTGTATGCAAAGACAAGGTTTTGATAAATCTTTGAGATCCAAAAAAAAATATTTTCCATGTTTGAAATGGCTGTCCAACCTCTTAGAAAGTGCCAAAAAATTAATCTTAAAATTTTGTCAGCCTTCGTCATGACCCAATTTTTACGAATGATCAGTTTTATTCACGCGTGGGAATCGACGTTCGGGCCGCGGAATTTCGATTTTTTTTACTAGGGGCCCTAAATCGCAAAAAATGATCATGAATGCTGTGAAAAAAAATGATACTACTGGTGGCTCCGTTTTATTCTTGGGCGCAGTTTAAAAGGTCCAGATTGCCTCGACCACCCCCTTAACCATCACACGCTCGCCTTATTTTCGCGATCTGTGTTTCAGAACACAGAGGCGCTAGTTAGATATCTACCATCGCGCACACGTGACACTCAACTATTTTGATTTTGAAAATCAACACAGGTAATTTTTGGTTATTATTCTGGAAATCACTGAAAGAAATTTATGTTAGTAGTAATAAACTTTTTTACATTTCAACATTAATTATTTTTGGTAACCCTATAGCTTGGGTGCGCAGCGGTCAAAGTTTTAAATTAAAATGATGAGACCAAAACGGAAAAAAATATCTGGACAAAAAACTACGAAGAAATAAAATGAAATATTTTTTTTGGCCAGGGAAAATGACGGTTAAAATAATAAATCAGCATTTGCAATTTTTCCGCAGTCTTCCGCATGGTTCTCACTATGCGCATCTGAAAGCTTTGTGAATTCTGCATAAAATGAAATAATAAAATTAAATATTTCAAGAGCATATTTAATATGCAAATATATGGCAGCAATTGATCTTTCAAAAAATAATCCTTTATGAAATTAACCCCCTCAAACAAATTTGAAAATAATCCTTCCGGATATTTCAACATAATAAAAGACACCATAACCCCTCGAACAAATTTGAAAATAACCCTTCGGGATATTTTAATACATTGTATAATAATGTTTTTGGGCAAAAGCTGGGTCATTAATTTAACCCACAATTGAACAAATTAAGGAGAATTCAGAAAACGCCTAGGTTGAAAATTTCCTAGCTGCCTAAAAACATTTAGGCGACGTAAGAAGGCACCCCATTGATCAAATTTAATAATAACCCTTCAGGATATTTTAATACATTTGTAGAACAAAATGCACCCCATTAACCTCCTCGGACAATTTTGAAAATAACTCTTCGGGTTATTTCAATTTGCAAATCATTACGAAGAATTTAAAAATGTTGAACCCTTCCCTATCAGTGCAATTATGAGATAATCTGTTGGCCAATCTAAGTCGTCTATATAATACATTTTCAAAAATTTTTCTCTCAAATTGCTATAATTTTGTAAAAAAATTAAATAAATTTTTAATTTCTAATGGTAAAAGAACGTCAAAAGCTAAATTTTAACGATTTGTATTGATTATTTGAAAATATATTTCCTAGATATCCATCAGTACTGATGATTCGTGTTTCTTTAGTTTGATTTTTTGCATCCTCCATTATTACCAGTGGGAACAACCAACGATAATCAGGCACAAGTATTGTGTAAGGAACAAAATGCAAACTTTTTTTATATAACAAATTTGGAATATAAAAGCATCTAAATTAAAGAAATTGGTCAATTTGGAAAATCTAGTGCAAATTAAAAGTGATTCCGAAGTGAAATGTATAAGTCGCTAGAGAGCTCTGAACTTTGGACCTTTCGAAAAATTTTCCAGCGTGAGTAGTACTCACTGATTACACACCTAATTTATTTGTTTTTTTTTCAGGATAACACTGCATTAAAAACCCTTAAAAAGTAGTGTAATCAACTTTTGCGATACCACCAGATTGAATATCAAATCATCATTAATAATTGATTTTTTACCGGAAGTACGGTAATACCTGAAATCAACCGTCTAAAATTTAAAATGTCGATTCTGAGAAAACCGCACATATGTAAAATTCAATATTTTGGCAGTTAGTACAACTTTTCGTCAGAAATTTTTTGGCAAATTTTTTTTGTGATTTGACACCCCTAAAAAACGGAAAATCTGTAATTTGACCCCTTTAGAAGTGTAATATGGCAAAAATCTTATTGCCAAATGTTTTATCTTGAAAACTATCCAGGTAGGTATATTTGAGGTCAACATGTTTTTTGGCTTAAAATATGGAGAAACTGTAATCAGACTCCCTAAGAGGTGTAAAATTACAGAAGAAAAATTGACAAAAAGTTTTGGCACAGAAATTTGAACTAGAAGCCAACATATTGAATTTAAAATATGTGCAGTTTTCTCAGAATCGACATTTAAAATCTTTATGTGTTGATTTCCGGTATCACCGAACTTCCGGTAAAAAACTATTTAATCATTGAGTTTTTCTCTTGGCTGTTGGATGCATAAGTACGTTTTGGTGGCAAAGGGTGGGGTTACCTTGAAAAAGCCCTAAAGAGAGATTCAGAATGCATTAAAATTTCAATTTTGTCAGCTGAGGGACTATTTTTCGGGTTCACAAAGAAATAAAACGTAAGTTTTGCCCATTTTTTCTACTTGAAGAGATAACACAGTACCTTTAGTACTCTTATAAGGTCTCAAATACATTCTCTAATTCTATAGTGTCAACTTTATTTTTCGTGGGTTTAGCTCTTCGGATTCAAGAGTTATATCTTCTACAAGTTATTGAAGCTCTACTGATTCAGTTTTGTGACAAATAAGAAAAGAAATATTTTTATAAAATTCAAATGTTTTTTTATTCCGCGAGGGATTAATGAGAAAACCCTCAAAAAGCGCCGGAAAACAAACATGTTTTAAAGAAAGGCAGTGAAATCACGATTTAGTCTAAGCCCCAACTAAACCCGCGCAAGGCTAGCTGGACAAATAAAATATTTTTTTTGTTTCTCTCTGTAAATTCTCGATTTTTCTTATGAGGTCAGTTCATTTTGACCTCAGATTGAACTAGCCGCATATTGGTATCGCCAGGCAGCCGGTAAGGGACCATACCGGCAAAAGTTATTAAAGATTTTGCCAGTTGTTTTATTTCTACAAGTTGGTTCTGAGTTTGACCTTGATCACTGAGGTGCCGTTTAGCACTGTTTTGGAGCTGTCGGTATTTTTCGAGCAAAATGTTCATCACGGAAAGTAAAATCTCAGATAACGAACGGCGAACTTCTTCTGATAATTCCCCAAGTTTTGAAACCTGAAAAAAATATTTAAATATGAGATTTAGCAAGTTGATTTTCAACAAATTTTTCCTTCGCTTTTTAAAGTTAAAAATAATATTTATCGCATTATTTTAGATACAATCTGAACATTTAAGTTTCGAATGACTCTTAATCATACTATTTGTAGATAAAACCCCCTCTATGTTTTTAGAAGCAAAAGTTTATCGTACATACTGGAAGTACGATAAGCTTATGCTGTTAAAACATACAGTATGTGTTTTTTTTACTTGCGAAATGAAAATTGCGGTAATGGAAATTCCCGCCGATCAAAAATGGTAACTAGGCGGATTATTTGTTCAAACCTTCGCTATCGGCGATAGCTTGGCTTTCGAAATAAAATCCACCTAGTTACCATTTTTTATTGGCGAGAATTTCCTTTACTGCAATTTTCATTTCGCAAGTAAAAACACACACTGTAGAGGGGTATTTTTAGCTTGCCAATTTTTAGATGAACTTAATCTCATAATAAATGAGTCTTACTTGTACAAAAACCCACTTTGATTTATGAATACCCGTGTATCATCAGTTTTCTCTGAAAGAAACTGTTTCAATTCTTAGTTTGTTTGACCTTTCAAAATCACTCTACTGATTCCTTTCAATGACAAGAATGTACAAAATTTGGTCACTTTTTTATTTTTAGTATCTGGAAAAACTCATGAATGTTAAAGACATTTTATTGCAAGGATTAGAATAATTATGGGCCAATCAAAAATTACTCTTTATTTGAGCCCAAAATGTTTTAATATCAGATAACAAAAAAATAAAATAGGCTTTAAATTGTTTCTAGACTATCGGAACCAATCATTTTCTGCGAACATATAAATTACGGAGCCTCCTGGTCGTTTTTTGCTAGATTTTAAGCCATTTTTTTTGATAATTCGCCGTTTGAAAACGGCTCATCTCATTAAGTTTTTAGAGAGCTCAAACTGAGGACAACTATCCAGAGATAAATGAAGTAAAATAATGGTGCAAATTAGACCATGGTTTCAAGTTTTTTAACAAAAACTGATAATAAAAAAATTTCAGTAATCTCCGGAGAAAATTTAAAAAATGCTCCGGTTCGGACCAATAGTTTTTATTTTATTACTGACTAAATATTTGTGCTCAGTTTGAGCCATCTGAGAATGTTATCGGATAAGTCGTTATCAAACGCCAAATTATTTAAAAAAACGACCAGTAGGCTCCGTAATCGATATACTCCTGGTCAAATTCTACACATAGAAAAAATAACAAATAAAAAAACATAGAATTTCGTTAAAATTTTAGATACAACTTGGGCAGTCTAATTGACTATCGCTCAAACAATTTTTCTCGAAATTTATTTTTATGCAATTGAAAAATAAAAAAATTAGGCCCGTGTTATTTACCGCCTCCGTTTTTGTGTTACATTACCATTTATTTCCTCAGAATATTTTATCTCGAAGATTTGAAGACACCTCAAATTTTGAATACTATTGAAATATATTTCCTGTTTTTTATGGTGATTACTTCTTTTGGTAAGATATTAAATCGCCTTTATTTCAAAAAATTCAAGTTTTTAGAAAAATTCGCGAATTCTAGAAAGCGTCGAGCTACATACAAAAATATGTATAAATTATATACTGTCATAGTTGTCTAAACGGACGTTTTTGAAAATTTTCAAAACGTCCGCTTAGACAAACTATGACAGTAATATAAATTATATTATATAATGGTTAAAAACTTCATTATTTTTCGACACAAGGTCTGTTTATTCGGACCCTATAATTTACCGGTGAGATAGTAAGCAACATACGATTTTTTGAAATTAAGTGCCATACAGTATGGCTAGGGTCAGTACCGGGAGATTATCCTTTGCAAAACAAAACCCCTCGCACTAATTCTTTGAGTATTATGGTTAACACTTTGTCAAAAATTGATTCCGACCAATGAAAAATAAATTTTCGAGCCAACCTGGTGGTCAACAATCTGTGAGTTATTAAAAAACATACCTTTTGGGCTTTCTAAGGCGCTTTAAAGTTGAATATTATTATTTATTCATGTGTTATGGACACGGATCGCGCCACAAAAACATTTAGCTATACATTAGACAAAAATCTTTTTTTTAATTTTCGAAAAAAAAATTTTCGAAGGAATTTTGATGAAAAAATGCGTGGGCGGAACGAACCGAAAAGCGCAAAATTGAATATTGGGCCCAACCATTCTCGTGCGTTGCCAATTTATTGTGTTTTTAGACCTAAAATTACATTTCGTTACTCGATAAGCATAATTTAGGAATTGAGCAGGGCCATGATCAATCTACTTAAATCGTCAATTTAAAAACAATAAAATGCCATTATACATTATAAAACTTTTTTTCGAAATTTTTTATTTTTTAGTTTTCAAAAATTCCCTCGAAAAATTCTTGGCAACAAGTCACTTAATTCACCATCGTTAATAACTAAATTAGTTTAAAAGATTTTCGGGCCCGGTACTGAACCCTAAGTCAGGCCGCATGATTAGGCGAACCACCGTGAGAAATATGCCAAATGGACACTTTAACGCGTTGGGTTAAGCAGCTGAACTTCTTTAGGGGATTACTAAGTTTAACCCGCGAGAAAAATTTTGGGACAAAAATCTTTTCCCGAAAAATGAACCCCAAAAACCGGTCCGTGGGGGTTAAAAGGCTCAAAAACTCTCAAAAATTGATCAATTTAACGCGTGATGTAAAGAGCTCACTTTTTCGGAGAGATTACTAAAGGTTAACCCTGGAAAATTTTGGGACAAATTTTTCCCGAAAATGAGCCCAAACCGGGTCGCGTGGGGGTTAAAAGGGCTAAACTGCTAAAAATTTGATCAATTAACGCGTTAGATGCTAAGAGCTGAACTTTTCAGGAGATATAAGTTAACTCCTCGAAAAATTTTGGACAAAAAATTTTTCCGAAAAATGACCGCAAAACCCGGTTCGTGGGGTGTTAAAAGGCTCCAAAACTCTCTAAATTCGTCAATTTAACGCGTGCGAGTTTCGAACTAAACATTAAGCTATTCTAGATAACCCGAAAAAAAATTTTGAAAACAAAAATTTTCGCCGAAAAATGACCCCAAACCTGGTCCGTGGGCGTTAAAAGGCCTCAAACTCTCTAAAATTTGTTCATTTAAACCGCGTGCGAGTTTCGAGCTGACATTTAAGCGGATTCTGAGTGACCCCCAGAAAAATTATGGGACAAAAAATTATCAATGAAAAATGACCAAAAACAGGTCAGTGGAGGGTTAAAAAGCTAAAAACTCATCTTCTGAAAATGAACGCAACGTTTTCTATTTTGTCCACTTGTTTTCTTTTTAGCGTAGTTTTTTAAACCTTATTAACTGTTTTTCAACAACAGCAAATTGATTAAAATATTTCAGGTAGCTTTCTGAAGGGCAATAGGCGTAAAATATATATTCCAAAGAATACTCATTTGAGATTTAGATGAAAACAAAGAGACGAGTTCTAAGCTATTCTTCGTAAGTTTTGAAGTGCCACGAAAACTCATAATGTTTCGCTGGAGACATTTTTGGAGAAAACAGTGAGTTCTCCTCCGGTCAAATCAAGGATCCGTGTGATAAGTTTTTACCGGCATAATGGGAAAAAATATTTTTTTCTTAAAAGTGAATAAATCAAGGTAAAGTCGGAATATCTAACGTGTTTCGGCAACTTTCCTAGGTCAAATTTTTGATTAAATTCGGTTTTTTAGTTTGGTAATCAGTTTAATTAGTATAAAAACTTAGAAACAATGATCTGAGTCAAACTAATTTTTTAT
Source organism: Oikopleura vanhoeffeni (assembly GCA_004367855.1). Lineage (NCBI taxonomy): Eukaryota > Metazoa > Chordata > Appendicularia > Copelata > Oikopleuridae > Oikopleura > Oikopleura vanhoeffeni. The sequence goes on along the minus strand of SCLH01000959.1, from coordinate 358,399 downwards.
TTATTTTCTTATTAATTCCTGCTGCATATTAAGGGGGTCGAAATTCGAAAAATACAACCAAGGTGATATTGCTAGACCAGTTTATAAATAGCTGAAGGTTTCACTTGCTTAATTTTATACTTCATATGTCATTTAAATTGTATGGTTTTTCAGATAATACAAGTGTGACATGAACTTTTTCTTTTCTCTTTGCAGTGATTCGACGTTCACCAGCTTGAAAATTTGAAATGTTTTGTGTTATCACTTAAATTCTATTCTTAGGCGGTAGGGTCGGTTTTTTTTTGAGCCCTTTATAGAATTAATGTTTATGATCACATTAATATCGGCTTATGACTAAAGTGACCCAGAAGATCTTATGGTGGCAATTATTCTTTTTTCAAAACAAACCAACAAAAAAAATCTAAGAATTTTCAAAAAACTCGTATATTTTTGGCTTGTAAGAACCCGCATAAAACCGTATGCTACTATAATATGTGAAAAATTTTTTATTCGATTGAATATAACGGCTGGCCCTAAGAACAATTGCATAATATTAAAATTATCAAAAATGTCTTAGATCGATTCTAGATTTTTTCATATTTTAAGCAAAAATTTTAAACCTAATTATCGAATTTGACGCTGATGGTTTCAAGAATTTGCCGATTAGTGTAAGCAGATTTTTTGATCAATTGAACTCCGCAGCTTCAAAATTGTGGTTACTTTTCGTTCCGATTCAGAGGACCTTTTTTTTCAAACTTTCATTTCCGGTTTACTCCATATCATTTTCTATAGTTCTACGAATATTTATCAAAAAATTCTTTCCGATCACATTGAGCATTATATTTATCGTACCTTGTCAAAAAGCAGGCTTTATTCTAAACATTCGGCTAAAAAGAAGATAGACGTTTGAAGTCGAAAAACTGGTAAATCGGCAGTTCGAGTGAGATTCTAGAAAAAATAAGGTCCAAAATTGGAAAAAACTCCGACACATTTTGTTTCATTTTATCCGCTACTTTGTGTACAATTTTTGAGACGCTGTTATATGTGGGGTCTAAAAGAAGATAGATTAAAAAAAACTGTTTATGTTCTAGAATAGACTGCCACTCTGGTGGTGGTGATGTAAGATGTGTTGAATTTGAGATGTGTACATCCGTATGACGAAGGATAGGATCTACAAACGCAGTATCCTCAGATTTTTCACAAGCTGCCTAGAATTGTTCTGAGGGGTGATTGAAAGTACCAAAAGCGACACTGACCCCCTAAAATGCCTTTAAATTCGTTTAAAAACCAATTTTGTTTTCATTGTATAGGCAATAGGCTGAATATTATTTTAAGCTATTGGAAATGATGTTGTAATGAAAACTTGCTAAAATTGGCTTCGATTATAAGTAGGCGCGCGTCGCGCATAAACTCGAGTTCTGGGTACAGATTCATGTCTAAAGTACCGAGTTAAAATTGAAAATACACTCTGCGCTATCTTAAAAAATAAAAGATTTTTAAACCTAGCATTTTCCTAAAAAATTCGATGAACAAAAAAAAATGTTATCAACTCATTTTGGGTTCATTTTGAGCAATCCTTGGAAAGAATTGTAAGAAGGATTTTTCCTTCTTCAGTTACTTATCCTATCGATCCATGGGTAAATTTGGGCTCTTTAGGGGACTTTCAGAAATGTGTTAATTGTTATAAAATTTGTCAAGTCTATATTGCGTTATCAAATCTAGAAAACATCTCTAATTTCGGTTCGATTAACTTAGGTTTTTTTTTCAATACTATCAAAATAATGTATACCCAGCATTGGGGGAAATTTCAGCCAATGGGGCTCGACTTGCCGCTTGGTGAGATTGGGGCTCGGCCCACGCAATCTGTGCCCGATGTTGCGGAAATACCAATCTGCGGGAGTTAGCTATATTCTCCCAACTGAAATTTTTCGGCAGTATTACTAACGACAATAACGCGAACGAAATTAAATAAGCGCCCAAGTGTCTTCTGTTAAAAATTAAATAGAAGATACGATTTTGAGAAGGAAGATTTTGTTCGATTTTTGAGAAAAATGACACGATAACATTTATGGCGAACCAAAAATAGAAATAATTTCATATTGTTATTAATATTCGGCTGGTAGTTCCAAAACAATAACTGTGGAAAAGCTTTGAGAGAAACGAATCAAAAATTAAGAATGTGTCCTGTTTGCGTTTCTTACTTTTGACTCTCGGCGACCTTAAACACAGTCCCACCTTTAATTTTATTGAAAATGTGTTAACTTAGTAAATAAGTGCCATGAAGTTTCGACAACGAGAAAATAAGGTAATTATCACGGGCAGGAAGTTTCCAAAACCGTGAAAATTTAGAAACTACAGCCAGGAAGGTTCCCAAATCTTAAATAGCGATCCTTTTGTGGACCCCGAGAGAAAAGTTAGTGAAACTTAAAAAGGAATTTTAGTAAATAAAACGTCCATGAAGTTTCGTGTTAATATATTCAGCCCCGCAATGCCAAAGTAAAAAAAAATCTCCTGTGAAATGAGTGAGAAGTAGGCTTTTTTTACTCGCTTTAGGAGGCCTACGTTTAATGGATTTTTTTGAGCGTAAGTTGAATAATCTTCATTGATCTTAACACACTAAAGAAATAATTAGAAACCTTTTGATATACTAAGTTTTCAGGAATACTACATTTGAAAAAAATCGATTTATCAACGTTCACGTTTTAGAATTGTTTGTTACCAGATTAAAATTGAAGAAATTGAAATATCGTCTGGTGGTTTATTTTTTAGGAGCTATTTGAAGATTGGACAGGCTTTCCGCCTTTAAGAGAACCCCATGAACCAGTATCAGGTGGTAAGGACCAATGGGTTAACCACACTGAGCTTCTTTCAAAAAGTTGTTGCCCATTGGTCTCAACTGTTGCCCATCTAGTCTCACACGAAGGGTGTTGCCCATTTGGTCTACTAGTCCGATTTTTTTTAATTTTGCATACATGTATTTTCTAAAACTTAAAACACAGATTTTTTCGATAGTTTGTTCTTACGATTATAAAATATTAACATGTATATTATGAATATCTCACAATATATTATACTTAATTTATTTTTAAATTTATCAAAATTATGGGTAGAAAAATTTCAGGGGTGTTCCCCATGGTTCATAGGTGTCTGAAAAATCAAGATCTGCCGAAAAAAGTGTTGCCCCATTGGTCTCTCACTGTTGCCCATTGGTCTCACTTTTGCCATTGGTCACTGGTTTGCCCATTGGTTCTCACCACTGTTTGGTAGATAAGAGAATTTTTATTCCGGCATGTGCTTATAGATTTTTGTTTTTTGAATTTCAGACCGGTGATGCGGTAATGGCGGATTTCCGGTTGGGTCCGTTTTTCAAAGTTGTTTCAATCGGGCCAAATTCGGCGCTGTAGGACTAATACGGGCACAAGGAATTTGAATCTTGATAATCAGATTCACATATATGACGTCATTATGACTTACCCCAGAACAGATTTATTTTTTGTGACGGTTTTTCTATCTTGCTTTTTACGGAATTCTCCTATTTGACCCAAATTGGACGCATACTGTTGATCATTAGCTAATTTTTAGTATCAGATTTGTCGAACTCCCGTGTCGAATTTGATCTTATTTTGGCGTTTTTTATGAAGTTACCGTGTTTGTGACAAGTTGTGAAGATTTTCCTATGACATCATCTAAAGTGACCCAAAATATAACTCATCATGACGTCATCGATGCTTATTGCTGATATCAGATTCGAACTCTTGGTGCGCCGCAGTTAGTCTACAGATCGAGTTGAGCCTGATGTGGAAACAATACTTTTGAAGAATGGACTACCGGAAATTTCGCCATTACCGGTCACAACCAGTCTGAATATTCAAGAATACAAAATCAATAAGCACACGCATAATCAAATTCCCTATCTGCCAAATATGGTTTCATAGGGTTTCCAAATCGAGAAAGACGTCAATCCTCAAATAGCTCCTAAAAAAAAACCACCTCTGGAAAGAGATATCTTAAAATTGCTGCTTTTTGCGGTCGAATTTTATCGCTACGTCCAAGAATAGAAAGTGCATCAATAAATCACTGGGATTCACGGAGAACTGACGAATAATAACAAAAACATTTCTCTATTTGTGACGTAGTGATAAAAGTTCGACGCATAGGCGCATTTTCTCATTGAGCGTCTTTGTTTTCTCTTAGTAGTTTCTAAAATTCTTCATCATTCCGCAGTCGACATGTTTCTTCTTAACAATAAAAATTTGAACTAATAGCCTTAATAATTGAGTATTATTTTATAGAATCTACAGCTTGAAAACTCGACCTTCACTATGTCTTCGACCGCGCGAGCGCAATAAAAAAAATAATATGATTATTTTTGATAATAGTACATTGTGGAGTCGCCATCGGCGTGCCAATCGGATGAACTTGATGACAATTAAAATTTGAGAATATTGATGACCGAGCTGTCATGAAAAAATAATATTTTTGCCGGCGATTCCGGGCCCGAGTGTGCACATTCAATTTGTGAGGAGATTCTAAGAGTTTTTCGAGATATAACTTTTTTTCTTGCAATCTTGCATAGATTCTAAAAATTAGTTTTTTTTGTTCCGAAAAAAAATTTTGAAATGAGCAAATTGTTGATTGAAAAACGCACGATATCTGGGAAAAGAACTGGTGAACCCAAATTTAAATTCATAATAACTCACCGACGGTTCGCAATCTGGCCAGTTAGAGCAAATCCATTTCCTTCACGGTGGGTTCCCTACCCATACTACATACTGTATAACTTTCCCAGCTACAATCCGCTAAAGAATACAATCCCACTTTTCCCAGTAATTTATCAGAAATCATCACAAAAAACGCTAGAAAATCAATATTCCACAAATATAGGCTATATTATATAGCCGATTTACTGTCTTACCACTTTTTTCTCTGAGAAATTTTTCAAATTAAAAATTTCAAAAAAGGTTTAAATTGAATTTCCTGCAAATTAAAATCTCATCAAAGTAAATTATATTTGAATCTGAGTCAAATATCATTTAATTTTACCAAAACCCCCTTCAATGTTTATTGCTATTCAAAGACAAAGGAATTGATTATTGACTGAGTAAATTTAAACTGACCTTGATTTATTATATCTTTTTTCGTGTCACTTTTAAATTGTAATTTGCAACGTTATTTGATTTTGAGCCCTTTTTCAGTCCTTTTGTTTTTATTGTATACAGTTACTGTATTACAGTATGTCTTATTTTTTGTCCAAATCTACGTTGCTAAAAACCGACAGACTACCATTATTGGTCCATAATAATTTGATTATTTTAACGCCTTCGTGTTTTTAAATTCAACCGTTTTGATTGGTGGGAAGTGAGTTTGACCAAAAAACGTAGATTTGTACCATAAATGAGACATGTGCTGTAATTTCAACTTTTGAATATTTTTTATATATTTGTACTGGTTGAGTTACCAAATTCTTATGGCTTTAGCTGGACTAGATGTTGGGACATACATGAAGTGCTGAGCATGAGTTGCCTAGGCTAATCTCGTGCGGGGGTATTGTATCAACTAGGGCTAAATCAAACGGGCTAATGAGTGGCGCCCACAAGGCAACAAACCCCTTATTTGTATTGTGAATATTTTTGAAGGTGAGCGCGTGACAAAATCTGAGGGTCCAATTAAAAATAGATTCGATAACTCAACCAGTAGAAGAATGTCTCGGAATAACTTTAGTTGAAAATTTTTGACTCGACGCGGTACATTTTCCGGATATTCCGATTCCTGGTTTGACCAAAAAATATTTTGGCAACAAAATTTTCAACGGAGTTGAATAAATTTTATCAGTTGCTGTAAGCATTATTCCACTCATGTGGCTTAAATTAAATAAGAGTCCTTTTAGAAAATAAAAATTTCCCCAGTAAAATGTTTCATCGCAATGAGTCGAAATTTTTGACTCGGATATGACGATTCCTTATCCAAACTGATATATTTTCTTGAAGAAAGTTTATGTTTTTGAACTGACCTTGAGCTGGATGTATTCTCTATTCTGTGGCATAAGTTGTAAAGGCAGTAAATCTAGCTGGCGGATAACTTCAAGAGCTTGGTCGTATTGTTTAGCGTGGTACCTGAAATTAAGAGTATTTAATAAAAAATTAGAAGAAATTAGTTTTTTCAATTATTTTTATAGGAAAATTTTAATCCTGGGCTTTTATCATTTCAGGGAAAGATTCCGACTAAAAAGCTAATTGTGCTATCTTTTATATTATGAATTTTGAGCAAACAATTATTTTTGCGAAAACAGAGAATTTTTATTCTTGTCCAAACAAAACTATTTTCTAAAAATGTATAAAATGTCATTAAAGTGCTATTTTTTGTGTCAAAATCTACTTGCGATATCAGCCTACGATAAAAATTAAGATAAGTAATTTTTTCTGACCAAATTTTGAAAAAATATTCAATTAAATACATGCACCTTTTCAAAATTCAAAAATGTAATTTCGCAAAATATTGTAAACTGATTTCGCAAATCAATCTTCGAATTCTGTACACTCCTTTCTCATACCTAGTAATGGCTGTTTGGCCGAAACGTCAAATAAAAACTATCTATGATAGAAAAAATATATGCCTCAAAAACACTTCAGTTTCAACAAAATCAGTTTCAATTCGAAAAAAAAATTGAAACTAACGAAAAATGGCATGTATTTTATTTATTCAAATAAATGAAATACATGACATTTTTCAACGTCAGTTTCAATTTTTTTCGAATTCAAACTGATTTTGAAGAAATCTATAGATATACAGTATATCATATCAATTATGGGGTCCTCTGGTAGTTTTTTGCCACTTTTTCAGCTAAAATTTCTTTAAACTTTGGCTTTTTAAAATGACTCATCCGATTGAGTTCTTAGATACAAACTGAGCAAAAATATTTGAAGTAAAATAAATTGAAAAAAATGGTTTGAATCAGGGCATTATTTCCATTTTTTAATCAAAACTGATAATTAAAAAATTTCAGTAATCAGAGAAAAAAAACAAAAAATGGTCCCATTCTGACCAATTAATTATTATTGTACTATTCACGAGATATTTGTGCTCAGTTTGAGCTATAGAAAAACTTAATCGGATAAGTCGTTGTCAAAAGCCGAATTATATAAAAATGTTGGCTTGAAAAACTGGCAAAAACGACAGGGACCAGTAATAGATAACTATGATGTATTTAAGTAGTTTTACACCTTTTAAAAATAATATATATTTTATTAAATATTATAAAAAAATTAGTTTTTTGTAATTGTTTAGAAAAAATAACAATTTAAAAATTATTTAAAAAATGGCCACTACCGGTTATCACTTTCAGTCATCAAGTTATAACCTTTTCGGTAAATTCACTCCTGCAAATCACCTTACAGCATCTCTATTGGGTTCTGGTGGAAATAGGTAGCTCACTACCTTAAGGTCTAAAGAGCTGTATATATGACACTTTTTCTAAAAATATAGTTTTTAAAAAATAATAAATTCTGACTGAAAAATGTCAATCAGGGTTTTGTGAGAAATATTTGTTGATCAAATCCCGGATATAAAATTGATCCGCATTTTATTCAAAATTAAAGATTGATATTTACTTACATGTCAAAATACGTCATTAGATCAAGTATAAGATGGAAGGTCTCGGCCGAAAATCTTTCAATTTCGACAACTTCGTTTCGGTATCGAGTAGCAATTTCTTGAGCTAAAATTTTTGTTAATAAAACAAGCGAATTAAGGGGGTAACCGACGGGTATTACTGATTTTCAAACGTTAGTCCTGAGCTAACCGCAATTCGTATTGAGTTCAAACTTCGAATGTATAGGAAGATATTGTTTGAAAATTTTAAAAATGGGTGTCAAAGTTTTTTGTATGAATTTTTTTTTAATGAAGTTTGGAGAAACCAGCCAGAAAAATGACAATGCAACTAAAATTAGCTTCCTATTACTTCTGAGTCTCGAGATACAGCCTCCGTTAAGATCAAAACGACCCAAATCGAGCCATATGGATAGGGCAAAAATTCTTTAGAAGTTAACTTTTAAATCAAAAAAAGAATACAAAAACGAACTGATTTTCAACACAAACGGCGCTAAAGACGAAAATATAATATTTTTCTTATGAGTTCGCAATCAGAATAATTGCTAATATTTGGGGGTATTTAAATTTTCAAATTAGCACTCTCAGGTTTAAAATTGTCAATTTCGAGCTTTTTTGTCGATATACAGCTAATCAGGCAGAAATTCAAAAAACTAATGCCAAGGTTATATTCAACAGCCATTGAGCTTCTCATATTCCGAAAATGGCATATCTAGCTTTTCCACAGAAAAAGACTTGTATCAAACCAGTGCAAAAACACCTTTTTCGGAACATTCGACCCAATTGTCGGCTCCAGAGGTAAAAATATAAAATAATAGCGCCGAGGCAATGAAATTCAGACACTTTCCGGTAGTTTCACCAAATCTCAATTTTCTCCGATGAAAACTGTTGGATCCTTGTTTTATTGAAAAAAGTTTGGGACTCGTCTTTAACTGCGATTAACAGAGTAGTGTATGTAAGCGTCATAAAGCGATACATAGAATCGCGAGATCTGGGATAGATCTTTTAAACGTTTTTTCATAAATTCCCCCACATCATCTATTTAGCCGTAGGAAGCCTTGAAAATGTCAAAATTCACTAACACCACCCTCTAATATCTTCACATATTTTATAGATCTTTTAAGTTTTATATTATTTACCTTGCATCTTGAGTCGATTTCTATCTGATTGAGGCTTATCAGCATCAGCTAATATTTGCGATAATAATTGAGAGAGCAATCTGACAACTTTATCATTACTTCCACATAAATCATATAATCTTACTGCATCCTCAAATAATCCCTTTTCTTCGCAATCATCGGCAACTTTTCGAATAAGTTTTGTGGTATCTCCGCAGAACTAAAACATTTATTAAAAAACTTTTAAATTTGATTGTCGAAAGGCGTGGACCTATAAATAAACGAAAGAAATTTATTTTTTCAATTTTTGTACTGAAAGAGCCTTAAAAATTTCTAATACTGTCGTTTTTGGCTATTTTTCCACGGAAAGTTGTATTTTTTTGAGGGAAAGTTAGTCCGCCTAATTTTGAAAATTCGTACTCCAAATTTATGAGGTTTATGGTTCTACTAGTAGGAACTAATTTTTTTAAATAATTCGACAGAAAAAGTACTTATTTTCTTAATGCACATCAGAAAACTCCATAATTTTAGAAAGTTAAATCAAAAATTGACCTTTTAATAATAAAAATAAGGCGGATTAACTTTCCCTTTTTTTTACATGTTACATATCTATTACGGGGTCCTCTGGACATTTTTCCCACTTTTTTGGCCAACATTTTTTTATAATTCGGCTTTCGAAAACGAATCATCCGATTAAGTTCTTCAATAGCTCAAACTGAGCACAAATATTTAGGTAGCTATTCTTTTAGGTGCACCCCCCTCTCCAGCAAAAACCGTAGGAGCTCAGATAATCCAAACTGAGCAAAATATTCAGAGAAAAAATATTTCAGAAAAATATCTGAATCAGACCATTGTTTCCAATTTTTATTAACAA
>SCLH01000959.1:295562-309961 GCA_004367855.1 Oikopleura vanhoeffeni | reverse complement strand
TTGCAAGTCATGGTATCCATGAACCCCATTTCCCGCGTGTCTCAGCTACATTTAAATTCTGTCATTTTTCAAGAATTTGAACGACCGTTTCGAGAAAAGATAAAATCCTAGGGCGCCAACAATTTTTGATCTTCTCTATTATAAAAACTTCAGATTCTCTTTGTTTCTGGCTGCTGAATTTTCCTAAAAGACCTATGTCTCAGTAAGTGCAGACGGAACGAACCCTAGAAACTCCAAAAAACAAAAAACCTCCTATGCAGTAGTTGCTTCCAAAGGATAAAAAGAACTCCAAAAACAGCAAAAAATAAGGACTTATTGGAAATTGGAGAGAACAAGTTTACCCACCACCAGGATTTGTCAGGTAGTGTGAAAATTTATCAGTTTAAGGCCCTGGTTCTCCTTTTGTTCCCTTTCTAGACCCTCTAATACACTTATAACCTTTCTTTTCTTAGTCCTTACAGCTTCCGCTTTTGATATAATCCTTCGATTAACCCAAGATGAATGGACGAAAATCGGACAAGCAGTGCGAGAGAAAAAGATCCGAATAATTTGAAAGAGGTTTCGGCTTTTACAACATATATCCTTCGTATACTGATCGTTCAAGAAAAATAGACGTTGGCAGCCGTACTTTTTCAGGGACCTTCAATGTTTCAGTATCCACAGAGAAACAAAACGAACCGAAAATGAAGAAGATCGGAAGCGGTAAGACTTGATTTTCCGTTATCGCCTTCCAAATTGGTGTCTCTTTAAATGTTCCAACAAAAAAAATGTTAAAAAAAAATTACCGTTTATTAAAGGTTTTTCCCTAAATCTTGAAGCTTTAGAGCAGCAATTTTTCTTTTACATTTCCAAAAAAAATAACGAGGACCCTCTTTTAAAGTTCACACAAATTGTCTTTCGTGATCTCTTTAGCGTTTGAAACTCCAGTTTAAACAAATTGGAAATTTAGGAATGACACGAATACGTTCGCAATGGGCATGGAAGATATGCTGGGCGGCGTTCAGGCCGACTTTCAGGCATTTAATCGATTAATTATATGATTTAAAAAAATAAACAACATAAATTTAAGTTAACAGAAGTATAATAAAATTGATATACTTTTATAGTGAATAATATTTAAAATAAATTGTATTTCAGAGGTATTCGACCGTCGTGTAAATCAGCTTTGAGGTTACAGAAAAGTATTCAAAGAAGCTTGTAAAGAAAAAAGCGAGTTTAGTAAATGCGCATTTATGAAAACACGAGAACGCTGAAGCGAAGAAATAGCAACATAATAACGCTTTTTTTTGGACACAAAAATTGTTAAAAAATTAAATCTCGACTAGGATCAAACAATATTGATAAAGATCCATTCTTAAAATGTTTTCCCTAAATTTCAAATTTACTGTGTATTAGTAATTACTGCGTAGTGGCCGTGACAACTTCTGGCAGCCCGCTAGTGTCTTCTGGGTCATGCGTGACCAGACGTCTTTTAATCAGCAGCATATAACCGAAGATCTCGATTATCAACGATTATATTTTCGTTAGTAATCATATTATTTCAAGAATATCTCTACAATCCTATAAAAAGCAATTTGAAGCAAAAAAATATAAAAAGTTCACAAAGTGAATTGAGGAAAAATTAAAAACTCTCTTCCTTTTCACGAGTCTTCAGCAGAACAAGTGCATATAGTAATACGAATTGTTAATTTGACATTTTCCAAATTTGAATTATTAAACCGATCAGCCAATTTGGATATTGAATCTGCAAAAAAAATTGAATGTTTTTGATTTAAAATTATCCAAAATCCTGCTCCTTAAAACATAAAAAAAGAACTACTGTCGTATGCGTCTAAGAGGGGGGGGGGGGGGAACAAAACGACAACGAATTGACGATTTCTGCGCTCACGTTCGAAAAGTACGTGCGCTAATAGGAGCTCAAACGGGGTGTTAAAAGTGTAGTGATGAAAAAAAGCTTGTAGTGAAAAAAAAAATAATACCATAATAATGTAGCGAAAATCTAGATGTTTCGATTTTTTAGTAAATGTGACTAAAGTTGGACAAAAACTCGTGGCGTTATAATTAGCATGTCCACCATTAATATCAATTATAGAATAATGGGTGTATCTTCTGAAACTTTCTTGGGGCTTTATGAATACTGTATATCATAATACTGTAAGTATGAATGATACAGATACTATGAAAAATGAGAAAAAAATTAGTGAAAACATCTTTGGTCGCGTGCTGATCAAAATATAGCGGATTTTCAGTATTTAACCTAATATTTAAAACACAATGCACGATCGCGTTAGGTTTTGGGCAACCAACTATTAATGAAGATTCAATTAACTTATTTGTACGAACAAAAAATTCGCAAATTATGTATTTTTTGGCTTACCAAACTCGAGGAAAAAAAAGTAAAAGTAAGAAACCAACAGGGAAATGCCCATATACATGTCCGGAAAAAACTAATTTTATTAATAAAAAATTAACCCCTTGATGAAATTAAGTCATCACCACAGTTTTTTTGGTACATAGCAATATCGGATAGATCTCGTGGCTCCACCCTTATACATTTTTCAGAATTCTTGACTATTTCTTATCTACAAAATCTTGAAGAGGTTTCAGACTAATTAAAAAAAAATGAAAAAATGTGTTTCATTTTTTTAAGGTCAAAGTTCAAAATATCTCAGAAAAAGATTTCATAAATGCTTAATAAAGTTTGATTTTCAACAGTATAATTTTAAAAAATTGGATCCAAAACGAATCAGTATTTTCGAAACAATTTGAGTATCGAAGTGCTTATATCGGGGAATCGTGTCGAGGGGCGGAAAAGATTTAATTGGGAACATCGAAAATTTTCAAAAATGAATAAATTTTAAAATTTTTTTTTAATTTTTTGGAGAAATTTATATAAACTTTCAATTTTTGAAAATCATTTTCTATTTTGAAGATAATTTCAAAAGTTTGAGGAATTTTCTTGCAAAAAAATTTTTGTTATTAAAACCAATAGAAACATATTTGAATTATATTTTTGAGCAAATAAGTCTCAAAATTTTGATTTTTGAACATCATTTTCAAATTTTTAAAAGGCTTTAAGAAATCTTAGGTGGTTTTTTTAGGATATATTTGCTGACTACGACTTAGTCGTATTTGGAAACCCCATGTAACCATATATTGGCAGATAGAGAATTAAATTCTGCATTGCTTCATAGATTTTTTTTTCGAATTTCAGACCGTTAATGGCCGATTTCCGGTAGATTCATTTTCCAAATTTGCTTCAATCGGGCCAAAATCCGGTCTGTAGACTAATATGGGCACCTGGAGTTCGAATCTGATATCTGATTTTCTCGATGTCGTTATTGTGAGTCATTATGGGGTCATTTAAATGACGTCATAGAAACTCTTTACAACTTGTACAAACACGGTAAATTAATAAAAACGCGAAATAAGGCTTATTCGAGATATAATTCGCAACTGAACCATAATTGCACTTATAAAACATTATGAGTCACTTTGGTAACTTCGGAGATTCGTTAAAGGAAGATAGAGAAAAGACTGTTGAAAGAATAAAATTAGGCTGGACCTGTGATCTAATGACATAATGACGTCAATCGATGTAAATCGGAATATCAATTTCATCCCTGATGTGCCTCCGAATTAGTCTAGCACACAGAATTTGGCGAGTAACACTTGAATTGAAAAACGGATCTACCGGGAGAATCGGATCATTCTCGGTCAAGCGGCCGAAAATCAAAAACAAAAAAATCTATGAAGCATGCGGAAATTCAATTCTTATCTGCTAATAAGGTTTCATGGGGTTTCCAAATACAAGAGCCAGTATTCATCAAATAATACTCTTAAAATAAACCACTTAAATGTTACAATTCTTCGACCAAAAATTTGCGACTTTGTAAAGTGCAGGTTTTATTTCAGGTCGAACGAAGGACGTTTTGTGATTTATTGCACGAGTATTTTCTCAGGATGATAACAGATTCAAATTTCAAAAACGTGATTCATTTAAGGTTCGATAGCTTAACAAGAAAGTATTCACTTTTCAAATAAAAAAAAGAATCAAAATTTTGTAAATTTTATATTTTCTAAATTGCAAAAATTGTTTATTGATTAAGGGGTATTGGTATCGTGCTTTGTATTGCCTGAGTGGCGAAATAATGCTACAAAAATGACACGGGGGATAATAAGTGTACTACAAAAAATCATCATAGATTTTTATTTTCATTACGAATATTTTTCCTAAGTATTTTTCAAAAATGAAACAAAAAATTACTTTGTTCCATTTAACAACTAAAACTATTCAAAAAATATCTATTAACGTAATTGAGCATAAATGAAGACTTTTTTTTCGAAAATTTTTCTGGTCCTAAAATCATTATTCGCAGTTTAAAATCGAAATCCAAAAATAGACGATTATTTGTTCGTATTTTATTAGCCTAGCTATAGAAAAAAAAATGATGAATATTGAAAAAAAAATACACTCTAGAGGAGAATTATTTTCCGACGGGGATAATTGCCAAAAAACGTGGTCTTTCCTGAGATAGTCAGAGAAACTAAAGCGGAAATTAAAAAAATTTGACTGGGAGATTAAGTTTGGCATAAAAGTTATTCAAATTTTTTCAGAATAATTCGCATAAATCGCGATGGGAGGGCACTAGTTTACAAAAGACCCATTTTTGGATTGGTCATTTGTCAGCTATTATGTGACAGGAGTTGTGTGCATTGAAAAAGTTTTGACACAATGTTTTACAGGAAGCTAAAGCTAAGATCAAAAACTGGCTATATCCTCAATAAATATACTCGGAAGCCTGGATAAATTTTTTTCAAAATAATTTTTTTCGAAATTTGAAAATGGTTTATAGACTTAAACTAACTATTTTTTGATAAAATTGCACGAAAATTTCAAATAAAAATAATGCTAAAATTTAAAATTGATTTGCAAATTCTTTCAGAAAATATTTATTAGGAAGAAATTCCACTCAAATCAATCAAAACAATTTTCCAGTGGATAACTAGTAAGAAATTTTTCGATTGTTTGATTATTTAAATTTTAGTTAATTATTTACGTTAATTCTTTAATTTAAATTCGATTTATTTTAGATTTCATTAAATTCGAATTAAATTTTACGGTTATTTATGGATTTTAATTTTATAATTTGAATTCGACTTTGTATTTGTGTTTTTTCAATTTATACGATGTAATAGTACCTAAAAATAGAATGATGTTTAAGTGATGCGAAAAGAAGTTACCAACAATATTTTTAAAATCAGCGTTTTTTAATATTTATCTTCAAAGGGCTTATTTGTCTAATAAATATTATTTAGAATATTGATCAAAATTTTAATATTCTTTTCAATTTAAATTTAAATTTTCTTTGAGAATATTCCTGAGTCGAAATATATTTTGACACGTTCTTTTTGCAAAATATTTTTCTTTGAAGAGGGGTTATTATGGAAATAATTTTTTAATTCATTCTAGAGATCCTTTAGAATTTTAATATTTGTATGCATTTACAAAGAGAGGCTTTTAATTTTTTTTTTCTTCAATATTTAAAGTTAATTGATCTTTTTATAATTTTTTCTCAAAATTATTGTAATATATAAACAAGGGGTTCATTTTTGTAATAATTTCGAATCTAATTTTTTTAACTATTTATTCGTTCAATTCTCAATTTTTTTAAACTTTTATTCCGTTTCGAATTCTCAAATTATTTCTGCATCAAGTTAATTTCAAAAATGGTTACAAAAACCATAAAACTTAAATAAAACCGGGGAAAAACTCAATTTTATTCTGAAACAAGTACAGAACTAAAATTAGCAATGAAAAAATATAGCTTTGCGGTAGACTTGCGCTGGTGTTCCCGAACGAGGAAAGCCGCCCTTATTGACTGAATTATGCATTTTTCAACAAAAAACGACCCTTCTTATGAGTGACAAATAGTTTAAATAAAAATACAGCACCATAAAAGCGCAATAAATTCTGCATAAAAACCCAAACTATTAAAGTTCAAAGCAGAGTGGCAGATTATTTCTCCATTTTGCAAAATCCGATTGAGTAATCCGCTGTAAATTGTAATGAGAAATACAATAATTATATATATTTAATACCATAATTGATGGAGCGAACAAAAGTAGATTTTCTAAAAAAATTCCAACTTTTTCTTTGAAAAATCTTCTTTTTGTGGAAAAAAATGAGCATGTGAAAATTACTCCATAATCTTTTTTTTAAAGTTGGCCTCAGTATTTGCGCACGAGTTTAAGCTTTGAGTAAATGTTTTAAAATGAAAAAACAAAACGTTTCAGAGTGAACAAAGACAAAATATTTCTGCTCCTCTTAAAGCGCGCATAGACAGTATTTTGATGACAAGATGCAAGCAATGTTCAATGTCATCGTAGAATGTTGTAAGTATCCTCAAATAGAATCGGTCATAAAGAGTCACATGGATTCAAATTTTAGAGATTCACCGGAGATGTTGTTCTCGCGTCATTTAGTACCATATTGACACCATAGTTGTCTAATATTTTCATCCGAAATCGACCCTCTCATCGTATTTGAAGGGTACTGTACAG
The DNA here is from genome assembly GCA_004367855.1 of Oikopleura vanhoeffeni. Taxonomy (NCBI): domain Eukaryota; kingdom Metazoa; phylum Chordata; class Appendicularia; order Copelata; family Oikopleuridae; genus Oikopleura; species Oikopleura vanhoeffeni. The sequence continues at coordinate 303,397 of SCLH01000959.1, read as the reverse complement.
ATGTTACTACTTTTGTGTGAAAGTGTCAAATTACATAAAGAAAACTTTTTGAGTTTGAACTTCAAACACTTTTTTACACGCTTTTTTCATTACACTAAGTCTCGAATAAATCACGTGACAAAAAATTAAAAAAAAAGGATTGATAATCATCAGAACCAATTATATGATCTTTGTAACTAATAAATCAACTGGACCATGTTTGAAAATATATTATGTCACAACTCCTAAATTAAGGTTATTGGCCCAAAATTGATACCGAGCGAGATGATCACGTATCAATTGTTGTACCTTGAACCCAAACATTTATTTCTTAATTTGAACTGATTGTTGGAGAAGCTCTTTGGTGTAATGAAAAAAAGTCTAAAATTCTAAAAAACTCTTCACACTTATCCAAAAATTGATTTAAGAAATTAAAAAAAACATAAATCTTTACAACATTATCTGATATACGGTCAGTGACATTGGTGCTATGGTGTAATGAGAAAAAAGTCTTAGAATTTTTTTTTGATCTCGCTCAGAGGCTTTTTTTGATGATTTAATTATTTTTGCGAAAAATAAGTACTGTAATACAGTAAAAATTTTCGTTAAAAAAACGCACAAACGTTAATTATCCAAATAGTCGATTGATGACTTTGTAAATTGTCATTCATAAATGATTAAGGGTCCTAAATTGCGATTAAAGGGTATCTGGTCACGCATGACCAGAAAGACACTACGGGAGTTAAAACACAAAAAAAGACGATTCAAAAAAACTCGTTTTGTTATTTCAGAAATTAATAGCTGAAAAAATAATAATGAAAAAAAATCAGACTTAGTAAAAATTGTTATATCGGATACTCTCTCGTGGACTGGATTTTTTCAAATAAATAGAAAGGTCCTTTGTTGTTTTTCCAGATTAAGTTTTGATGTTACGCTTCACTAACTTTACGAAAAAAAATAATAAATTAAAACAACCAAGGAACTTTCGATTTATTTGAAAAAAATCCTGTCCACGAGAGAGTATCCAGTATAACAATTTTATTGATAACATGTGGTGATTACGGATATAAAATTAGCGTAAACAAGATTGTATCCCTTATTAAAAATTTTGAATCTCTAAAATTGTAATTTTAGAAAGCTGAAAAACGAAACCGTAAAAAAAATGCAAGAAAAGCTACTCTTATCGCTATCAAAAATGGAAAACCGTTAAAAAAACAAAAAGACAAGTAAAATAAAAGTACTCTGAAAGTGTATTTAGAAGAAGAAAAAGATGATGAAGCAAAAAGCCAAGAGTCGAAGAAAATAAAGAAGATTCAGAATAATTTTTAAGCAATTCAAAAAATATCCATTTTCCATAGAATCCTTGTCTGGTGAAATACAAAATATTTGATCATAAAATTTTTACTATTTAGCACATTTTTCTCTGAAATATTCGTTAGAAATAAAACATTTCCAATTACTGATGATTTTTTTAATTACAGTATCTTTGCAGTTTATAATTTAGTTCGGACCATTTATTTTTTAGCGATTGAGAACAAACGGTGATGGCAAACTAATTTTTTTCTTTGAGGCTTCGTGTCTTGAAAAATATATCTAGCCTACATGGAGGCAATTTTTTGAAATTCGGATTTTTTGCGGATTTTAAGGGGTTTTCCAAAAATGTCTCAAATTTCATCATTTTCTAACCTTCATCGATTTCTACCATGAAATATCACCTCCGTCAGACGTTATATGGCCAGAAATGGTATAAAATTACATATTAACTAAAGCTGTCTAGAGCAAAACAGCAGAAATATTAACCGGATTTGTTAATAAATGTGGATTTTCGTTTTTGCTTCCGCACGGTTTCACTTGAAGGTAGTTTTTTAGTCATTTTCAGAAGTTTTCGATAAGATTTTAAGTGAAAATTTTGACGGACTTGTGAATTTTCTAATTTCCTTAGACGATTTTCATCACTTTAGTTTGTTTAAACAAAATCTGTTGTTGTATGAATAATTGAATTATTTTTTATTCCAAAGAATTAATTAAGATTTTCGTAAATCCAAAAAATTAATGAAAATTGATAATGGGACGCCTAGATCATGGAATTTCTCCAGCTTTGCTTGCGTTATTTTCTTCTCGATGTCCTTTAGAAGAATCGGCCGAAAATGAAAGACTTGCAAAAAATTTAGTTGACACCAGATTTGAAAAAGCACAAGTTACAATAGGTAAGAAATCTAAACCCACCAGATAATAAACAATTCTTTCGAAAAAATCTTGTCCAGAAACATATGAGAAATTAAAACCACAATCACTTTTTTGACCTTAAATTTTAGACTTCGAAAATCACCTCCTGGAGCACTTCAAGAATTCTCCCCGTGGGCGAACTATCATTCGACAAAATCGCGAAACCTATTATCGAAAAAATGGTCTTCTAGATACATGTATGAAAACAGAACCAGTCTGTCCATCTAAGAATGCCCCTGCTCAATTACCGAGTGAATTTATCGAAATTTCATCATCTGATGATGACGAAGAATTTTTTATTTCTAATAATGTAGAATCGACCAGTATTTCAAAAGGTCTTTCTAAAAGTCCGTCTCCAAATTTTGATATCACTGAAAAGCCAAATAGTCCGAAGATAACAGAGGCCGCAAAAAATGATGGTAGTCCTTTATTATCAAACGAGATTCAATATCATGATTCGTGGGAAAATGATTCAGATTGTACCTTTGTTGCTTGTAACGACATAATGTACTCACCTGTTCAAATTTCAGGTGAAATTTTTGCTTTTGAAAAATGCACGCTTTTTCTGGAAAGGTGGATTTGGTATTCGTCATAAAAATTAACTTTTCGTTTAATACCGTATGTTTAATGATAAAACTTATACAGTTCGTGATCCTTTGAAGTGCGTTCCCTTAAATTGCATATAATCCCCTTTGGTCCCTGAAGGGGATGGTGGTTCCTAATTTGACAAAATTCAAAGGGTGGATGCTCGAAATAGCGAAATATTTCAGTAGTTCTGAAACATACGAGATTGTAGATCCACTTAATCTCAAAAATCAATTGAGAGAATTTTTTCGCCTTACACTCCTGTTACCATGTATGTAACACGGCACATTTCCATATTTCAAAACCTATCTAGTCTCCTGTTTTTAATCAAAAGCCTTGATATTCACCAAACAGATATAGGAACTTAGTAAACTTAAAGATTCTAGGAATTGATTTTTTCAATTTTCGTCACACATTTTCTAGAATCCTGAAAACCGCTGATTTTTACCATTTTTGTCCTTGTAAAACCTATCTCCTCCAGGTTTTGATTTTTTTTTGCATTTTTTATAATTTTGAAAGTAAGATTATAAAAAGCCAAACAATTTCTAGGAATTGGATTTTTGATTAACAGTGCTTTAAAACTCTAGGAAATTTGGCACTTGAGTAGACCAGAAGTAAATTTTTTTTGTCGGATGAAATCGAAAGTGCGCTCAAGTTGAAGCTCTTCTTTCACTGTATCCAAAACTGTCAATTATATTACAAAGTTTCATCAAAATTTTAAAGGTAATCGACTTTGTAGATAAAAATACTTTTAAGTTAAAACCTGTACGCACTCATCGTACACTATTGTACGAGATTGACCTTTTTCGACCCACGAAGTGTCTGTAGGATTTTAACCGCTGAATATTTATTTTTGAGATTCACCATGATTATACAAAATTGTCTGAAATTTTCAAATATCGAACTAAAAACTTGATTGCATTAATATCCTCTGAGTTATACCTCTCGAAAGACAAAACAAAAATATATTTTGAGTGCTCCTCTTTGAGTCAGGAAACGACTCAAACAAACCCCTCCCACATTTAAGTGTGCAAATATTTCGTATCGGTAATATCAGGGAGTCTCACAAAACTAACGATAAAAATTTATCGAGTTGTTATTATAATTTACGAATCCCATCACTGATACAAAATTGTTCGGTCATTCGAACCATCTTTTAAAAAATGAAATCCGAATTTTATTTTGCCGACGCGAGCGCTTTTACGGTGAGTTTCTTGAATTTCGACAAAAACCCTGAAAATTAACTTGTAAATTAAAAAAAATCATATATTTGAACTCGGGTATCATAATATATCAACCCCACTTACCGATAAATATTTCTCTATTATAATATATTTCTCTTGAAGTTAATCAATCACAGCTTTACCCCTAATTATTTATTTTTTTGATATTTTTTGATTTTTATCTTGTTTTGAATGAACCGGGCCCTGATATTCGGGCACTACGGGATATGGACGCTCTGCCCACATGTCCGGCTGTGGAAATCATCCTTTCCGATTGCTCTCTATCATTTTCAAATCTTATCTATATAATCTGTNTGAGTCATTTGGGGTCATTTTAAATGACGTCATAGAAACTCTTTACAACTTGTACAAACACGGTAACTTAATAAAAACGCGAAATAAGGCTTAATTCCGCACGGGAGATCGAATCTCATCCCATAATTCACTTATAACAACATTATGAGTCATTTTGGGTCAATTAGAAGAATTCGTATAAAGAAGATAGAGAAAACTGTGACAAGAATAAAATAAGCTGGGGTAGTGATTATGACTCATAATGACGTCATCGATGTAATCTGATATCAGATTCGTAGCGTCCTTGGTGCCCGAATTTAGTCTACAACCCGATTTTGGCCCGTATTGAACAACTTTAAAACGATTCTACCGGAAATCGGTCATTTCGGGTCAACCGGTCTGAAATTCAAAAAACAAAATCTGATGAAGCAATGCGGAAATTAGATTCTCTATCTGCCCAATATGTATGGTTTCATGGGGTTTCCAAATACGACGAAGCCGTAGTCAGCAAATATATCCTAAAAAAAACTACCTTATCAAAAACAAACACACCTTCTAAATCAGTTTCCATGAAATCCAAAACTAATGAAATATTTGATCTTTGCCCAAAAACATCTACGAGTTCAATAATGTTTTCATGTTTTAATTCTTGTAAAAGTTTGATTTCTCTCAACGCCGTTCTGTTAATGCCATCTCGTGCTTCTGCCCGATTTCCTAGCTTTCTATGGGTTTAAAAACAAAACAACTTCGCCGAGTCAAATTATTGTCAGAGGTGTATAAGCACAAGATAAATTTTGTCTATGTGAAAACCTGTCTTTTTGGTAGTACTCGGTAAATTTTGTATTCATAATATCAATACACGGTACAATATTATGGTTTTTGACAACAAAAATAATTTTTGAAAATTTTACTCTCATAATTTTTTAATGGTGTATAAAATCGTATTTGCTTTAAAAAGAATAGGAACAAAATATTTTTTTTATGAACCCGGGCATCAATGGATATAAAGGCACTTACTTTTCGAAAATGGTAAAAAGTTTCAGAATTTCTGTCGTTTTGTCCATTTAAACGCTGTACTTTAAGGCACCGTTAATCAGGCTTCCAAAAAAGCCATCCCTTTGGCGATTTTCCATCCCTATCCCCAAATTTTCCTTATGTTTTGCTTTGAAGAGGGATAGAAAAGGGGATAAAAGCCATCCCTTTTGGAAGCCTGCCGTTAATAGTAAGCTAGACATTTATTTTTGCTTCTATATTTTGCTAGCATACATTTATTTTAGAACCCTCTCCTTAATTTTTTTGATGGCAACAATTCTACCGTTATTATCATTTAAATCTCTCGCTTTATAAACGGTAGCAAAAGTACCTTCACCCAAAAAGTCAATCCGCTCATATCTCTTACTACCAGCTAGTGGCATTGATTCTGAAGTAAATTTTAGTCTGATTTTATCGAGAAACTCTCACCGTGAAAGGATACGATATGCATTATAAATAATCAGAGAATAGGCGTGGGTATTTTTCGCTTACCAAATTTTTACACTGAAAAATTTTCCTTAAATTTAGTGTTTCAGAAAATACCTACAATTGCACAAAATGCAAATTTCGTTTTGATGAAATATTTATTGAATTGTCCGTTTTTTAAACAGTGAAAATGATGGCAAGTGTCAGAATATTAACCCCACACTCAAAACCCATACGGGGAGTCAAATAAGTTTAAAATGGTTTCAGTAACTTCAAACTGAAATTAGAACCTTATACGAAATTTATTTATATTTAATAAACACTCCGATAAGGAGATATATATGTTTTGATATTCAAAATCTAACCATATTGAAAATGATGTCTAGGTGGCCTTTTTTATCAGGCGTCATAACTTTGAGAAAGTGACCAATGAAATCGCGGGATTCTTGAATTAAGTCGACAATCGAGTGATGTGATTGGACACTGGCTCAACGTTATGACGTCTGATAAAAAGGCCACCTAGGCATCATTTTCGATATAGCGTCAGACAGAGCAAAAACATTTTTCAGACAGTATAATTTCAAAAAAGGGGTAATCTTAATATTAAAGTAATCGGCATAACTTCTATTTTCGTTGGCATAAATCGAGTAATGAGAATCAAAATTTTGAAAATGATATACGCTTTAAAATTGAGTCTATCGGATAGACTCTATCTCCCCAATAAAAATATCATTACTGTAAATGTTTTTCCATATTAGCTTCCCCAAATGAACTTTGGCGTGTGTTGTGACTTTCGCAACTTTTTGGAGTGAGTGGGTTAAATGGCAGAGTCTAAAGAAAGGCAAATTTGAAGGTATAAATGAAATTCTACTTTTTGAAAGAAATAATGAACTAAATTTTATCCAATAATAAGTTAATTTTAAATGAATTTTGAAAATTAGACAATTTTTGGATGGTTATTTTTTCTTTCACTTTTTTTTAATTTTCAAATTGCAAAAAAAAGAAAAATTCAATTTATTTTACACTTTCGTGCGATTTAGAAAAAACTGCAAGAAAAAATATTACCACCACCCATTTTTTTCGAAAAAGATTATTTTATGTGACAAAATCAAGATTTTTGCATATGTTCAACATTCGCGATATACATGTATTCTATGTGAGCTCCATAATTTCCGATTTAACTGCTCTAGGAAGTTTCTCCAGGGAATTGCTCCCTTGCTTTTCATTATTCCTCCATATTTTATAAAATTGTTCAGCAATACCCCTTTTTTCAAATTCGATTTGAAGCAATCTTTTGATGACTCTTCGATCTGGGAAGATAAATTTGTTGTAAATAATTCCGTCGATAATTTTTCCCCCAAGGTTGTCCGTAAAAAGCCACTCGATTAACCATTCGTGCCAATCGCCAATTACATGAGGATCGTTCAGAATGTTTTCAAAATCTTTTTTTACAATAGACAACCCGGAATCGGAAAGTTTCTGTGGGAAATCCTGAAGTTAAGTTTATGAAAAAAGATCATTATAAAAGTGATTTTCTTGCGAAGCCGGTGATCAGGTCGTATTTTTCCGAGTTGAAAGACTTTAGAAAAATTTTTAATAATAAATATATTTTTTATTGTGTGAAAATGTTTTTGAAGTACAAAATATTTTGGTAGAAAAAAATTTCAGCATTTTATGAAATTTTAAAAACATCGCCACCGTTTTTCCTACTTTTCGTGCTTAAGACATCGCCATCGTTTTTTGCTACTTAAAGGGGGTAGGAGTCGTAATTTTTTGAGGCCGAGAATTAATTTATGATATATTAATATCGACTATGACTAAAGTTGACCCAAGGAATCTTATGGTGGCAATTATTTTTTTCAAAACAATCCTGTTATTCGGACCGTGGCAAAGTTTTTGAGTTGGACGGACTCTACTGTAGAACAAAATCTAGAATTTTCAAAATTTGAATATTTTTTGGCTTTAAGGGGGTGGTCGAGGCAATCTGGACCTTTTTAAACTGCGCCTCAAGAATAAACGGAGAACAGTAGTAACTTCATTATACTTTGTATGCAAAGACAAGGTTTTGAT
>SCLH01000959.1:254683-274824 GCA_004367855.1 Oikopleura vanhoeffeni | reverse complement strand
CCATTTAACCATTATCACCCCAGAAACAAAACCTATGCCTGACAACTATTACAGATAATCGTTTGCAACGGCCACATCGGATAAAATTTCGAAAATATATTTTAATACTATTATGTATAAAATTGAAAACTTTTTGAACTGCGTCGTTTGAAAGTTTGGATTTGTATCCACAAAGTGTATAGAGATGCGCTCTCACTGGAACCATGAGGGCTAGACGGCTGCTACAGACCAGAAAATATGAGTCTATTTTGGTCTCATTCCGTGCGTAGGCTCAAGCAAAATATAGAAAAAAAGGGGAAAACTCTCAAAATCATTTTTCTAGCATGCTGAGGAAGTGAGAACTTTTAATCTGGGTTAGGGTTCGACCTGGGGAATTTTAAGTTAACAGATTAATAAACTAAACTTAAACCAAGATTTTATGTAGAATTTTAAAACTAAGAAAATTATCAAAACAAAACATGTTTTGGGCGAGAATTTCGACAGGTGTTTGAATTGTCAAATTTTTATTGCGTTAAAACTCAGCTCAAAACTGACTTTACTTATTTAACTTACGATTAAATGAAGAATAAATGATTTGATATTTTGCAATTATGACTGTTTAGCAATCAAGGTATCCAAAACTTCTTTGGCCTTTGCAATTTGGGCATCTATCTATTATGTATAAATTGAAAACTTTTTGAACTGCGTCGTTTGAAGTTTGGATCTGTATCCACTCTAAGTGTATAGAGATGCCGCTCTCACTGGAACCATGAGGGCTAGAGGCTCTACAGACGAATATGGTCTATTTGGTCTCTTCCGTTGACGTTAGCTCAAGCAATATAGAAAAAAGGGGAAAACTTCTCAAAATCATTTTTCTAGCGTGATGAGGAAGTGAGAACTTTTAATTCTGGGTTAGGGTTCGACCTGGGGAATTTTAAAGTTAACAGATTAATAAACTAAAACTTAAACCAGTCTTTATGAGGAATTTTAAAAACGTAAGAGATAATTATTCAAACAACATTGTTTTGGGGCGAGAATTTCGACAGGTGTTGAAATTGTTCAAATTTTTATTCTTATAACTCAGCTCAAAACTGACTTTACTTATTTAACTTAACGATAAATGAAGCTATAACTGATTTTGATACCTTTCTGCCAAATTATGGGACTGCTTTTAGCACATCCAGGGATATCCAAAATTCTTTTAGGCCTTGTGCAATTTGGGCTTCTAGTTCATCTTATTTCATTTTTCTTCGATGTATTTCTGTTTTTCCGCTTCCTCCCAGAGATTTTTCATCTGAGTAACCGAGTTCGAGATGATTCGATCATTTCCAAGGCAGCCGCATAGAGGTGACTCATTGGCGACCCATTTTTTGACACAAATTTTTTTTTGTGTACGTCTATTTTCGAAAACTTTTTTTGGCGAAGTATGTGGGGCTAGGGTGTCACCTTTTAATTTTACTGTTAATTTATGATCGATTTGATACAGTTTCAAAATTTCAACAAAATATATTTTTTTTCGTCTACTTTTTGACGTTGATCAAATTCGGTGACACCCTTTGTCTCCACAACTTTCGCCCAAAAAAGTTTCGAAAAACGATAAGTCGAATCATGACGTTTCACAAAAAAATTTGTGGGTCGAAATGGAGTTACCCTTGGCTCCCTTTGGAAATGATCGATTCATCTCGAAGTCGTTATCGATAAAATTGCTCTGGAGGAAGCCGAAAAACTAAAATAAAATCGGAAGAAAAATTGAAAAAAGATGAACAGATGCCCATTTGAAAGGCCAAAGAAGTTTGGATACCTTGATTGCATAACAGTATAATTGCAAAAATATCAAATCATTTTATTCTTATTGTATCGTAAGTTGAAATAAGTAAAGAGTTTTGAGCTCGAGTTTTACGCCAGAAAATTTGACAATTCCAAACACCTGTCGAGTTCTCGCCCAACATGTTTTGTTTTTGATAATTTTCTGTTTGAAATTCTACATACAAATCTTGGTTTAGTTTAGTTTTTATCTGTTTACTTCAAAAATTCCCAGCGTCGAACCCATAACCCAGATTTAAAAGTTCTCACTTCCTCAGCATGCTAGAAAATGAGTTTGAGAGTTTTCCCCTTTTTTTCTATATTTTGTTGAGCCTCGCACGGAATGAGACCAAAAGACTCTATTTCTGGTCTGTTAGAGACAGATACATAGCCCTCATGTTCAGTGAGAGCGCATCTCTATACACTTTGTGGATACAATCCAAATCTTTCAACGACGATGTTCAAAAAGTTTTCTTTTATACATTATTAGTATTAACATATATTTTCGAAATTTTTATCCGTATTTTGTGCCGTTGCAACGATTATCTGTAATTAGATTGTGTCAGGCATTAGGTTTTGGTTTCTGGGTGATAATGGTTAATGGAGAACTTTTGTTACTTAGATCAAATTACACCGTGTTTATAATCATTTCAAATTATCAGTGTTACTTAATGTTTGGTTTGTTTTCAATCTGAAGTCTCTAAATGGTAAAAATTAAAGGTTACATTAATGTTTACTTTAAAATACCTCAAAAACATTATAGTTAGCATTTCATTATTCGATTTAAGACCAAAATCAACTAATTGGGGGTTGCATTGTATCAAATTGATAATATTTTGTTAAATTTTTTGAAACTGACATTTTTAGCAGAAAAAAATGGGAAAAAAATATTGATAATCATCATTTCATTTGAAGTTTGACTAAAACGTCATAAACCTGATTTTCTTATAATTAATGATGCTTTTTAAATTTTTTTCCAAGCCATAATGTCAGAAGCATTAGACAGGGTTTAAATAAAGGTTTTAAATAATTGTTTATTCAGAACTAGAGATAGAATGTGTCTCTCAGCTGTGGCTCGTACCTGCAATTTTAGAACAAAGTGAAGGCATTGAACAACTCGAAATCATAGTTCGAGCTGCTCCGACTGCCAAATTGGGCACAAGGACTTACCCGCCAATGGAGTCGATTCGCCGGCCTGTATACATTTCTTGATCTACTTGAAACCTATTCTTTTTGATTAGGCAAAGTTTTATTCAAGTATACAGTTGTGTTTTTGCAAATGTTCAAATACTATTTGCTTTAGTTTTTTCACTTCTTTTGACGAAGTAAAAAATTAAACCGCATTTTGAATTGTATCAAATTGTATTTTAAACTTCATTGGCCCTTTGATCATTTAGAATTTTTGGAATCGGATTGTACCATTCTCAAACATACAAAAAGCCTTTTGAATGTTACTTTTTTTATATCGCTAACTTAAAATCTCGCCAATAATCTTAAATTGACCAATGATATTATCTTAAAAATTTATTTGAGTTGCATCGGATAGACATTACGAGATGACACACACAATTGTGCATTCAAAAAATAAGGTTTCGAAGTTTGCGCCATAAATTTTTGTAAGCGAAGTTGCACCAAAATTTTCGGAACCGGAAATTGCACCAAAAATTTTCGGAAACCGGAGTGCCCACCCGGAAAAGTTTTCATTACCGGAAGTTGCACCACGGATCCGGCGCCGCGTTTTCTGGGTCACTACTCCTACACTCTACTCAACTCTTATCGAATCACTTTAAAGAATAAAATTGACTCGAGCCGTCAGGACAATTTGAAATCCAGCACGTTTCAGAAAAAATTTTTCACTAAAGTGAATCATTTAGAGCAACTGCAATTTCTTGGTACTCTTAATCTACAGGTGTTTTTTAAATAGGCCGAGCCTCAAGGGTTAGGATATTTTTTTTTGCTATAATATTTTCCGTTCCGTGACATTTCCCGCAAACACGTTTTCTTCATCTTTCGTTGACGATTTACCGCAATTGTTTATCGGAAAATTTTAAAATGCATATAAATGGTTCGAGTTTTTCACGAAGGTAATATAAATAATCGCAGTGAGATAGCTCCACAAACAATTTCTGTAAAATCACAGTGTCAGTTTCAATAAAAATCATTTCGGCTCGGACATTATCCGAACGAACACAAAGTATTTTTAAACGCTTGGTTTCAAGTGGCATGAGAGACTTCAGGTGATTCAAAACATCTTCATACGATATGCTTTACATCGTTGTACCTCACATCCTCTCAATGTTCTCGCTCTTTGACTTGAAAACTAAACGCAGTAAAATTAAGATTAAATTAAATGCGTGAAGCTCCGCTTATAACAAATAAATTGGGCGAAGCAGAGTTGGGTTCCGGTCCAGATGGGAGCTTATTACGAAATATCATATGCCAGTCGGTGGTTAACTCTGTACGACGCGCTGAGCTCAGGGTGAGATGACGCAATTTCTTTCTATGTTGCTTCTGACAGGAACAATTGAAGAATCTGGAAAAAGAATATTTATAATCAATCCTTGCCTCGCTGACCGATAGTTTGACCCCTGGGTGAAGGTGCGCAGCGTATGTCTGAGATTTTTTCATAGGGGATTATCAGTGAATCGTAACTGGCAGAATTTCAGAATGTCACGAAGATAATTTCAGGTAATTTAGTTAATATCACTGCAGAGACATATTCTATTTTTTTATATCGATTACGATCTTTTATTTTTTAGCTGCGGAGAGATCTCTCTTTATCGATAGTTTAGGAGACCATTTTTCTTCATAGGTCACGGACCCTTTCACGTAAACTTCAGAAAATAATTTTGGACATCGGGACAGATTTTTTTTTTTAGCGTGTTAGGGTATGTCAGTTGAAAGTTTAAGAAATCTGTATATCATTCGGAGTTGCTCTAACATACTTCATTAGAAATCGGGCGTTTTACAAAAATTACCTGGTCATTTTTGCCAAGCTTTAGCAGTTAACATTTATGTAAGCCCCATAAATATGTATTATATAAATGAGAATATATTAGAAAGCTTTAGAGGAAGAATGATTCATTGAAATAAAGACTAATACATGAGATTCGTCAGAAAAATATATCTGGAGACTAGAATGAAGCTTATAGCTTCCAAATTAGGAATAATTGGAGAAATATTCTTTCTGATAAATTTGTTCACAATAATCACTCCTAGTCATTAACCACAAGATACATATATATATCAGTCTTTAGCCAGTGGAAAGCTTCTGTGACATTATGGATTATTACGTTAGAGTTTATGTGATGTTCTTCTTTTCTCGGAAATATTTAGGGGGTCTCCGTGTTTCGTTTAACGTTCTTAAAGGATCTGGAAACCATAATGTCTTGGACCAAGGATTCTTCGGTAACACCTCACCAATCTAAAATATAGAACTAGGAGATGGTTATTTTGACAATTTATCGACTAAATATTTTTTATCACAATTATTTCTCAATTCGAAAATTTGACTTTTGCTTTGTAATGAATGTGAAATTATTTAAGGTTGAAAACTGGTTTTAAAATACTTCTATGTCCCGTACAATAATAGGATGGTGTTGATTTAGTCATCAAATAAAGATTTCATAAAATTTAAACATTTTTTAATTTATTAAGTCGTAAAGAATATTAAAATCTTCGACAAAAACTGAATTTCATTGCTGATGTCAGACATTATAGGGGATTTTCATTTTTAAACAACTTGGTGACGTTTTTTCAAACAATTTTTACTGAAGTTAATTTGGCCACAATTTAAAATAAGTTTCAAGAATGTTTGCAAATAGTTTTCCCGTTCTTAGTCCATGACATTTCACGCCTAAAATGACCAAGACGTTTTTACAAAATTTGTCTTTATATCATTTCAAAAATCGAAAATTCCTCTTACTTAATAAATATCCCAAATTTAAGGTTACTTCCATTGGGAAGTGTCGAATCGTTTCAAAAAGTATTAATAAACAATATGGTAACTCGCAAGCAGCAGACGATTGAAAAACATTTCAACTAAAAGAAAGCCTAAATCGGTACAGACATATATAGAGAGCGAACTTTACACAGAAGCCAACGGTCACCATCAAATTTAGAAGAATGAGTTCAATTCTCCTCATCAAAATGGATAGGTTGAACAAATGATCCGTTCTACGCAGTTATTTTTTTTAAAAGCCACCCACAACACTACCATGACGCTATAATAGGGAGAAACCAATATGCGATATCGAGAAACGCTCCTTCAATGCGTTTTAAAACTAAAACGCCAATGGAGAAATTTTTGATAATTGATTCTGACCTTCCGGTTCACCGGAATTAATTTGTTGGTAGCGTTCGAATCTCGGTGCGCCAAATTTTTTTTGTTGTTATAAGTGGAGAGGAATTTTTTTTATTTTTGATACTCCTGTCGATCATCTATATATTAATGCTTGAATATTATTAAGTTTGCGTCCTTTTTCTTGATTTCTCACGAATTATTTTCAAATGGAATAATATTTCTACATATTTTCTTATTTGGAAATAAAATTGAAATTTACTTAAATGTCGCAAATTTAATTATCTCATTTGCAATTAATTTGAAGATCTTTTCGAATTCGTCTATTTACATAACGGCGATGTGATTGGCTTGTTCAGTTACGTAAGAGTATTCGAGACTCGATGAAAAATAAAAAATCGAAACGAAAAAATTAAGAATTGGGAAAAGTCAATATTTTGTTATAAAATAAATTTTCTGGGGTATACAGAAATAAATCAAATGTAATGTTGTTTATTAAAAACCATAAGAAACGTTCAAAATTTGAACTAGCAATTTATTAATATTCTTGAGTAACATCGCAAAAAATATTGAAGAAAAGTTTTGAATCTTTGCTGATTTTCCAAGTGCTTTCTTGCCTTATCTGTTATTTAGTTGCTTCTTGGACCAATATCTGTATTTATTTCTCTTTTACTAACCATATCATTAACCTGTAATACCCGGTGATTTGTACGAAACCATCTTCGGCTTTTTTGTGGTTTTGGTGATAGAAATGACAAAAATTTAATTCGGGACACTTTTGTTCGTCTAGCTACATCTCTGGGCAAGTTACGCCGCATAGCTCTTTTGTTTTGTTACTCGATATTTGTTTTGTAAGTCAATAATTTTATTAAGAATTACCAATTTTCATAAAAGGTTTATGTGAAAATTTAAATTAGAGCTTCTGTATTCCGCCTTTAAGTTCGCCTGGCGACAAGCTGATTGGTTGCCTAACACAAACGATCAAACAGTTAGATCGATACAAAAATAGAAAAATGTTATTATTGTTGATTTTATCAACTATTGAGGTGCATTATATCAACGAAGTAAGTCCAATAGAACTCAATAGACTCTTGAGACTAAAAGTTATATCAACACCAGCCCAACCATAATTTGATTTATTAGTAATTTCAACTTTTTAAAGGAAAGTTTTAAGAAAGAATGACAAAATAATAGACACGGAATCACGTCTGCACATTCTTTCAATAATATTTTTTGTATCATTTTCTGTGCTTGTGGGAACTATTTAGAGATCAAACATTGTCGATAAGTTATTAATCGCTACGTCCAGCCATCAATTTCACATTATTCTTTTTTATCTTCTGCAAGAGATAAAATAACACGGTTCATTCCGCGGTTTCAAGTTCTATAAATTTGTTCTTNGACGCAGTTCAAAAAGTTTTCAATTTTATACATAATAGTATTAAAATATATTTTCGAAATTTTATCCGATGTGGCCGTTGCAAACGATTATCTGTAATAGTTGTCAGGCATAGGTTTTGTTTCTGGGGTGATAATGGTTAAATGGGAGAACTTTTGTGTAACTAGAATCAAATACAACCAGTAGTTTTATATCATTTCAAATTATCAAGTGTTAACTTAATGTTTGGTTTGTTTTCAATCTAGAATTCTCTAATGTAAAAATTAAAAGTTACATTAATTGTACTTTAAAATACCTCAAAAACATTATAGTTAGCATTTCCATTATTCGATTTAAGACCAAAATCAACTAATTGGGGTTGCATTGTCAAATTGATAAGTTTTTGTTAAATTTTATTGATAACTGACAATTTAGCAGAAAAAATGAAAAAAAAAATTTGATAAATCATCAGTTTCAAATTGAAGTTTGACATAAACGATCATAACCTGATTTTTTTAATTAATGTATTGCTTTCTTAAATTTTTTCCAAGCCATAATTCGAGAACATTAGGACAGGTTTAAAATAAAGGTTTTAAATAAAATTGTTATTCAGAACTGGCTGGTGTGTCTCTCAGACTGTGGAAACTCGTACCGCAATTTTAGAAAAAAGTGAAGACATTGAACAACTCGAAAATCTAGTTCGAGCTGCCCGACTGCCACAACTTGTGGCCCACAAGACTACCGCAATGGAGTCGATTCGCCGAGCATGTATACAATTTCTTTCTACTTGAACCTATTCTTTTTGATTAGGAAAGTTTAATTATAAGTATACAGTTGTGTTTTTGCAAACATGTTCAAACTATTGCTTTAGATTTTTTCACTTCTTTGACGAAGTAAAAAAATTAAACCGCATTTTGAATATGTATCAATTTATAATTTTTCAACTCATTGGCCCTTGGATACATTTAGAATTTTTGGAATCGGATGTACCATTCTCAAAATCATAAAAAGCGCTTTTGATGTTTTTTTTACTTCGCTAACGTTAAATCTCGCCAATAAATTTAAAATTGACCAAATGATTATTATTCTTGCAGAAAATTTTTGTTGCATCGGATGCACCTCTCGGTGCACCACATTGCATCAAATTAAGGTTTCGGAAGTTGCGCCCATAAAATTTTTGTAAGCAGAATTGCACCAGAAAAATATTTTCGGAGCGGAAAGTTGCATAACAAAAAAAATTCGGAACTGAAGTTACGGAAATTTTAATTACCGGAAGTTCCGGCACGGAAGTACCGGTACCGCGTTACTGTCTGGGCCTCCACTACCCTACTACTGCGTAGGTTAGGTATTTTTTCGGAAAACACCTGTGGATTAAAGACCGAGAATTGCAGGTTATTTCTGAGGAAGTCATTTTTAGAAAATTGAATTCTTCATCTTTTCCATTATTAATTTTTGTTCTGACGTGCCCATTTCTCACAAAAGAATTGCGTAGGTTGAAGCTCCATTTGTAAATGTTACTTTTTTATAGGGTTAAATAAAGTCAAAATGTGAATTACATACTATTTATCTTTAAGTCTATCTTAATCTCGACGGACTAGAGTACGAATGAAGTTGCAAGCGCTTTTACTTTTCCCGTTATAAGCGCGTCAAGTCGCACCACTTAAGGGTATGGTGGTTCCTATTGACATTTCTCGATAAAATATTAGCCGAACAGGGCTTGAGGATTATAATTCAGATTACCCAGTTTGTAGAACTAGCCTTCACTTTGCGAAAAAATATGCCAAACTTTTTGTATGGGCCACACTCCGTTCACACTAAGCGGCACAGCGCCACCTGAGCCAAAACGGAAAATCTATCTCCTCCCCGGTTTTATTTTGAAATAAACACAAATTTAACATAACCTGCTATTATTGTAACAACTTTTGCGGTAGACTTTTGTCGACGGCATTATTTATTCTCGAATACGTAAAAACCGGTCCAAATACCGGTTTTTTGGACTTTTTTAATAGGAAAATCTATCTCCTCCAAGGTTAAATTTCAAATTTACTCATTTTTGCAAAGCTAGCTCTAAACAAACAGAAACTTTCATGGGCGTTTTTTGTCAAATTTTGACCCAAACAAAAAATATGAATTTTTCAAGGTCACGTGAAAAAATTCCGAAAAAAATGTGCTTCGATTTTTTCGAAAGTAGGCTCACAAAGAAAGCTGAGGAAACACTGAGAGAAGTTGGCTTACGTCAACCGAATTTTTGAAGTTTTAGTGGTCAAATTGACACAACGTTATTTTTGAACATATTTTGAGAAAATATTAGAAAAAAAATCGAAAAGCAAACTTCGAATTTTTTTTGTTCTTATTTGGTTGTTTTGTTTTTTTAAAACATCAACGACTGATTTGTGCATTTTTATGACATAATAACTGTAGAAAATGTAGGAACCACCATACCCTTAAGTGGTGTTGGAGCCTCAAAGGGTTAAAGCTTATGATCAATTTTGTCTCATAATTTAGCACCCTGTGTGACATAAATCACCTATGTTTAGGGTGTCCATTATTAATATCGACTAATAGAAATGATGGGTGGATTGTTCTGAAATTTCTTGGAGGTTGATAATATATGGAAAAAAAATTTGAAAAAACAATTTTTAATACAAAACTTATAATAAAAGATAGAAGATGAAAAATATTGCGAAAAATTTTATGCAATTTTATAGAGGTATACAATTTGTATTTTTTTGATAAGCTTTCGATTTTATTCAAATAATATTCAGATAAGTTACTAACAATAGGAATGAGGGGTTTGTGGTGAATTCAACATAGCCCCATTTGTATTGTATCTGAATATTATTTGAATAAAATCGAAAGCTTATCGAAAAATCAATTTTTACTATCACAAAAATACAAATTTTATATCTATAAAAATGCAGAAAATGTTTGCGCATCAGAAGTAATACTCAAATTAAAAAAAGGTGGACTCAGATTTTTGCGCATAGATGTGAAACTGCTCCTGCTTTTTTGATTCAATAATCTAATAAATCTCTCTTTTTTAAAATTGCCTCAATTGTGAATTAAAACTATTTATTATCGGGCAAAGACAGTATTAATGGCAGTTTAGTCCTCCCCACTGTGTTTCAAAACTCGCGATTTTCTAATTGTGCACAATATTTCTAAATAGATCATTTTCAGTCAGGGATTATTGAACAACAAAAAGTTTTTTTCTTATTAACAAATTTGTCTTGCGATTCTAAAACAGGACTTTGGATCAATGGTGTCATATTACAAATCAGCGGCGTTCATCATAATCGGACCGTCGCCTTTCTCGACTGCGGCTTCGCCGGCGTTTTTGGTCTCGATCCCGGTCCCTTAAATTGTATTTAGTATTGACCCACAAATATACAGGATATTTTATTGTACAATGCAGTTGACGTGAAATGGCTGTTAAAAAAAGTATTCGTGTGAAATAAAATGATTCTTACTTTAGGTTACCTTAACCNGAAAGTTTACCAAAAATAAGCTCAATATAAGCTACAATCAGAAATTTCGTCATTTAACTAAACAAAATTGTTAAAAAGTGACGTAATTTTGCAAAAAATATTTAAAAAGAAGGGAGTCGTCGCCGCTCGCCGAGCAGGAAATATGAAAATAATATAAAATCATTCCTGACGCATGTATATGTAAATTTAAACATTTTAAATTTATATTTGACAGATAACCTCTCCACAAAAAATGATCTACTTTGCTCTCCTCGAGAGCTGAGAACATACTATAAACCATCTAAATTACTTAAATATTACAGCCACTAATTAGCTGCTACTTTCAATTTTATAGTCAATACCGTCACATTTCAAGATATTTGGTAGAATTGAAATTGTCATACAGACCGACTTAAGGGTATCCCGGTCCCTAATTTGACATATTCTCGATAAAGTTTTAGCCAAACACGGCTTCAAGGATATTATTCAGATTAGCCAGTTTGTAGAACTAGCTTTCATCTTGCGTAAAACATGTGTCAAACCATTTTTGCATGCAGACACATAAGCGAGACAGTGAGACCTAAGCCAAAACGGAAAATCTATCTCCTCTGAGGTTTTATTTTGAAATAAACCTAAATTGTAATTNAAAATTCTAGGAATATAAGTAAAACTGAGAA
This sequence comes from Oikopleura vanhoeffeni, assembly GCA_004367855.1. Classification (NCBI taxonomy): domain Eukaryota; kingdom Metazoa; phylum Chordata; class Appendicularia; order Copelata; family Oikopleuridae; genus Oikopleura; species Oikopleura vanhoeffeni. The sequence continues at coordinate 263,220 of SCLH01000959.1, read as the reverse complement.
AACAAATGTTATTACAATCAATATGACTAATAAATACTGCAATTATAAACTCCTTATTATAAAGAATAAATTTAGTTTTTATTAAAACCAATAAGTATTAATTAACTCGCCAATCATAAATAACATTGCATTTTTAACCTTTTAAAAGCCCGTAATTATCTAAATGAATTAAGGGGTGGCATCTATCCGCCAGATTAGTACATTTTTCAGAGCGATAATATGAAAAAAATGTGAATTATTTTTTTTACTTTTTATCTTCAATAAAAGTGTTTCATTCTTACGAACGTTCATATTTTTAATTTCTTAACATAAACTAATATCTGTGAAAATATAAAAAACCCACTTCCACTTGTAACATCCATTCCAAACTAACCCGACTATAGAATTTTTTTTGAAGACGATATTGAATAAACTTCAACATTTGTCGGAGTGTAATGCGCTAAAAAGTTCTTGTTTCTATGTTGCGTATTAAAAAATTTCCTTGATATGAAAGTTTTTTTTTCCGATGACAAATAGTCAAAAATGGCAAAAAGTTGAGTTTAAAAACAACTTTTTTTGAGATAAAAATTTACCTCAATGCTTTTGATATTAAAAAATGTTTTACTATCTAAATAAAATGGCGCCTACACCCACAATGTTTATTCTTGACCAGCATAAAATTTTTAAAAATATTTAGTTGCCCTAAATGGCATTACGAGTGTACAGCCGAGAAGTTAAAAATTCATCGATAGTTTAGAAATGATAATCCGCACGACCAACTAATTAGTTTGACATACTAATTATAAAAAATGACAAATAAACATATTATGATTTTTCAAACAAGCAGTCAGAAAATATGCTAGACATTGCATGAAAAAATTAAAGTGGCTATTTTTTTAGCTTTTATTCATTAAAGTTCAAAAAAAAACTATCAGGAAAAAATTTTGGACAAAAAAAGCGGAAAATTTTCATAATGCTGTTGATTTTTTTGAAATTTTACGAATTCAAAAAAGAAAGTTCGGACCAAATCTTCTCTAAAATAGGCAAAATTATTTTATAAGTAGATGCACATTTGATCTGGTTCAGCTAACGATAATAAGCAGAAAAAAGTTAGTAAACCCAACTAATGATTTCGTAAGTAAATTGACTCCAGTCTTGCCGCAGTCGATGCCACCCCCTTAAGGGTATGGTGGTTCCTAATTTCACATATTCTCGATAAAATATTAGCCAAACCGGGCGTTCAAGGATATTTATTCAGATGTACCCAGTTTGTAGAATAGCTTCATCTTGCGTGTAAACATGTGTCAAATTATTTTTGGCATGCATCACTCTCAGACACATAAGCGAGACCTGAGTACAAAACGGAAAATCTATCTCCTTCCAGGCTTTATTTTGAAATAACCTATAATTTAACATAACCTGTATAATTAGTATTTAAAACTTCTGAGGAGCGCTTTTTTCGATAAGGCATATTTTTTCTAGAATATGCGATAAACCACCGTTTTTTGGACTTTTCATCGGAAAATTTATCTTCTCCTGTAGGTTAATTTCAAAATTTACTCAAATTTTTGCAAACGGTAGCTCAAAACAACTAAAAACTTCTGAGGAGCCTTTTTTTTCAATTTCGACCCCAAACTCAAAATATGAATTTTTCATAAGGAACCTCGAAAAAAAGGTGTTTCGATTTTTCAAAAGTAGGCTGAGAACGGGGAAACACTGAAGAGAAAGTTGGTTACGTTAAGTCAAAATTTTGAAGTTTAGGGTCAAATTGAAAACAAACGTATTTTGTACTTAATTTTGAAAAATTCTCAGAAAAAATTCGAAAAAAACTCAATCAAATTTTTTTTGTTCTTATTTGGGTTTGTTTGTGCTTTTAAAACATTGAACGATGATTTGGTGCATTTTTATTAGGACATAATAACTGCAGAAAATGTTAGAACCAGCCATACCTTAAACCGAACAATAATAACTTAATTTTTTTTAATAAGCAAAAAAGCTTGAAGAATATGTGAGATACAATAAAACAGCATTTTTCAAGGGTATAAATTAAGTCTTATTAAAACTGTCTATTAAACGTTATAAAACGTACTTAATTAACTTAGATCATTTACAAAACATTGGGTCAAAACGATGGGTTCACTCAAATCTTACCGATATCAAGGCTTTCAAGTATGAACAAGTTACCAAAAATAAGCTCAAATAAGCTGCAATGCAGAAATTTCGTCATTTTACTTAACCAAATTGTTTAAAAAGTGACCGTAATTTTGCCAAAAAATATTAAAAAGAGGGAGTCGTGCCGCTCGTCCGAGCAGGAAATATGAAAATAAGATAAAATCATTCCTGACGATGTAATGTAAAGTTTAAACATTTTAAAGTTTTTATTTGACAAGATAACCTCTCCACAAAAAATGGAAATCTACTTTGCTTCCCGACCATAAAATAAAACCATCTAAAATTACCTTTAATATTACAGCCACAATTAGCTGTTACTTTCAATTAATTGATCCATACCGTCACATTCAAGATATTGGTAGAATTAAAATTGTCATTACAGACCGACTTAAGGGTATCCCCCGTCCTAATTTTGACTATCTCGATAAAGTTTTAGCCAAAACCACGGCTTCAAGGATATTATTCAGATTAGCCAGTTTGAGGAAAACTAGCTTTCATCTTGCGTTAAAACATGGGTTCAAAACATTTTGCATGCAACACATAAGCGAGACAGTGAGACCTAAGCCAAAACGGAAAATCTATCTCCTCTGAGGTTTTATTTTGAAATAAACCTAAATTGTAATTCAACCTGTATAATTAGTATTTAAAACTTTTGAGCAGCGCTTTTATCGATAAGTGCTATATTTATTTTAAAATATGATACCACCGTTTTTTGGACTTTTTTCATCGGAAAATCTATCTCCTCCTAAGTTAAATTTCAAAGTTCACTCAAATTTTTGCAAACGGTAGCTCGAAACAAATAGAAACTTCTGAGGAGCCGTTTTTTCAATTTTGACCTCAAACTCAAAATATGAATTTTTCAAGGTCACGAGGAAAAATTTCCGAAAAAAAATGTGCTTCGATTTTTACGAAAGTAGGCTCAAAAGAAAGCCGGGAAAACACTGAAGAGAAAGTTGGCTTACATCAACCCGATATTTTGAAGTTCTAGTGGTCAAATTGACACAAACGTTATTTTTTAAAGAAATTTTGAGAAAAATACTTAAAAAAAATGGAAAAAACGCAAAATTTTCGAAAATTTTTTTGTTTTCATTTGAGTTGTTTTATTCGTTCAAAACATAAACAATTGATTTGGTGCATTTTTATGACATACTCACTGCAGAAAATGTAGAAGCCGGGATACCCTTAATAATGTCATAATTGTATGATTTTTTGCGTATACCTTTTTTTAACTTATGCTATTAGTAATAATTTCGAAAACTAAAATATGATATTTACTTCCGATCCAATCTTTGACAGACTTGTGTTCAGGGATCGGTAATTTCCAAAAAAATTACAGCGTCGAGTCTATTAATTGTCGATAAATTGTTTATTTTTAAACGAGTCTATAAATTGCCGATAAATTGTCTATTTTTTACTAAGGCATCGATTTTTATGAGAACTGTCATGAGGATAATTTACTGGAAATCAAATTTACTGAAAATTCAACGGTTTTTGGCTTATAAAATCGGAAATAGTTTATGGATATCCTGCGGAAGCCCGTTTATTGCTGAATCAATATTTAAAAATTCGTCAAAAAAAATGCGCGCAATTTTTAGGATAATTGATTGGAAATTAAAGTATGCAGCTTGAGTCTATGAACGCATTNTGGCAAAATCGGCGTTTAAGTGAGATTCTAGAAAAAAAAATCCAAAATCTAAAAATTCTTTCTCATCACTTTTTTGTTCTCATTTATTTGCTACTTTGTGTAAATTTTGAGAAGCTTTGTATAGGGGGTCTAAAAGAAAATAGATTTAAAAAAAAACGTTTAGTGCTCTAGAATAGACTCACCACTTGGTGGTGTGATGTAACAAGGTTGACTTTGAGATGTGTAATCGTTAGNACCTTGTTACGATACTGTACCTATTGGTGTAATGGTCAAAAATAATTTGTGATGTATTTTTTCGCAAGATTAAGGATAGATCTACAAATGAGCATTTTCGGTTTTTCTCATGAACTGTTAGTTTTCAGTATATTTCACCTAGAAAATGTCAAATCAGAGTCGCATACCCCCTTAAGGTGAGTTCACCAACCTATGAGCGCGTTCGGTAAAAACAAATGATGTTTTTTTTATTAACTTAATTTATTTTTCTTTGATTTTTCGCCATAAAAGATCATCATAAATACAATTTTCTATTTTTGAAACGTTTTTCACTTATTTGATTATATAAAAAGATGTTAATTCATAATAAAAATGTCCACGTTTTTTTAGCGCGCGCTCATTGGTGGATAGTTATTTTTATCAACTTCTTACCAACTAAAATAATATCAAAGATTGGTATCCCTAGACCTCTACTTTCGCATTTGGCCTGTGTTTGACCAATGAGAGCACCTGATATCACGACATAGACCAATCAGAGCTTTGAAAATAAGTTCAATCGCGAAAGGAAACGCCTCGGGATCCCTTTTTTAGATATATAAATATATCTATAATTATATAAATATAATTATATAAATATATAATATCGAAGATTTAAATTTTAAAATTCAAATTATTATTTGCAGTGACAAAACATGGAAGTGCATTTTACGGCAAAAATTATAACTGGATTTAGTTTTCCGTAAAAAAATTGTTTCCTATTCATCATTTTTCTTATCGACATAATTTATTTTGTTACCAAAATTAGTAAAGAGATTAGAAAAAAAAACATTATTTTACCTGCTACGTGATCTGTCTCTAGATCTATCCCGCCTGTCTCGTTTTTTCCTATCTGAATCTCGTCTCGATGACGCTCCAAATGACTTCTCTTCAATACCATGAAGACAATCTTGTAGCGACGATACCATAACCTTTGTTCTTTCGTCTTTGGAAACCTTAAAGTTAGATTTTTAAAAATAAGAACAAATTTTTATAGGGTAACTGTTTTTTAGAACTACCCACTATTTTTGTTCATATTTTAAGCCATAAGACCTGTGGACCTCATAATAAACCTACCTGGGTAATTTGACAAGAAAAAATGTTTAGAAATATTTTTTTGTCATATGACACCTCTTAATGGGTATGCTCACAAATTCTGAACAACGACGTAAAAATTGCGAAAAAATTTCTGACAAAAAGTTGTATTAATTGCCAAAAAAAGTCGGATCGAAGGATGTACGGTTTTCTCAGAATCGTCTCTTTTAACTTTCACCGGTCAATTTCCGGTATTACCAGACATCGGGTGAAGAATCCAAAAAACTTGGCCATATAGTTTTTCCTTGGCTTTTGAATGCGAATATATATTCCGTTCTCGAATGGCAGAGTGAAAACTTCGTGAGATTTTTGGAGTCAAATTTCAATGATTTGCATTTCAAAAATTTGTGTCAAGTTGCAAAAATTTGGATTCTAAAATTTCGAAAAGGTGGATTTTGAAAACTGGCGTTAAATTTATTTTAATTTTTTCTTCAATCAATTGTTATCAATTTTACCTTTGACGTTTTAATTTGTGAAATAGCACTTAATAATGTCTCAATTGCATTGCTGTAATCTCCAGCGGCAGCATCTTCAACTGATCGTTTGATTGCGGAACTAAGAATTTGAATGAGATTTGAGGCTATGAAGGTTTATTTTGTTCTGAAAAACATTTCTCTTTTCGAATTTTAGTGAGAAATGTGCCATTTTCGTCGATATTTAAAAAAAGTGCCTGATTGTCACGCACACTGAACAAAATAATTAGCAAATTTAGTTTTTGAAAATTTCGATTCCGTCGAAAGATCATATAATATGATACATATTATATAAATAGCAGCGCATCCACACGTGCAAGGTTATCGCTTTTTTATAAATATTTTTTGGTTGCACTACAATACAAATAGGTTGCATTCAGCGATCTTCTGGCGTGGGCGTAGCTATGTGTTTTGTATAACCGGCCAATGAGTGACGCGCATTTTTAACACACAACTCCGCCAACCCCTGATTATAAAACATTTTAGCTAGATTTTGAGCCAAAATTTTTATATAATTCGGCTTTTGAAAACGACTCATTCGATTAAGTTCTTAGATAGCTCAAACTAAGCACAAATATTAAGTGAATAATAAAATAAAATTGGTCCGAATCGGACCATTTTTTGATTTATTCTGAGATTACTGAAGTTGTTTAATTATCAGTTTTTGTTACACAAATTGGAAACAATGGTCTGATTCGGACCATTTTTTTAATTTATTTTTATCTAAATGGTTGTGCTCAGTTTGAGCTATCTAATAACTTAATCGGATGAGTCGTTTTCAAAAGCCGAATTATATAAAAATTTTGGCAAAAAATCTGGGTAAAATGTTCCAAGAGGTTCCGTAATCGATATGATATAACACTGGGTTTATTCTAGAGCAATTTCATGTACCTTGTTAACTGTTGCATTTTTTTACTTGTTTCTTCATCTTCTGGGTCAATTTTATCTTTTTGTCCAAAATTTGGAAGATTAAAATTTGGTGGCATACCGGGCGGCATTCCAGGAAAGCCGGGCGGCATCGGAGGCATGCTAGGCGGACGCGAACCCATTCCCGGTAGAAATCCGGGAGGCGGGACGGAAGCTGGGAACCCGGATCCATGGGGGAAACCGGGAGGAGGAAGGCCTGGGAGACCAGAGATAGGTATTGTGGGAGGCGTGATTGGAGGCATTCCTGGTGGCATACCTTAAATTAAAATTAATCTGGACATAACTGAGGTAGCTTTTTAAGCTGGAGGTAACCGTTTGCTGATACATAATATGGTTTCCGCGCTATGATGCCGAATGTCCGTGGTTACTTTAAAAAAAAGCTACCTGAACTTTAGTGAAGGAGGTTTAACTTAAGTTAAACCTCCTTCACTAAAGTTCAGGTAGCTTTTTTTTGAGTTCCTAAAGGTTTGAGTTCCTGCATTTTGTTTCCGAGCAAAAACTCGCCAAACATCGAGTTCCGGCACGAAAGAATGACGGAACTAGCCTTAAATGGACTTTCTACACAAATACAGGGAGAGTGACCTCCTAGCCAAATTGCTCTTACCAGGCATAACTGGCGGCATACCAGGTGGTAACATCATCGGATGAGGTGGTTGATGTGATTTTAATCCTCCATTAATATTATTCTCGTCTGTGATTCCGGTGCCGCCTTTATTGGTCGCAGATTCAAACTGTTTAAAAGTGGATTCGTTAGCAGGGGTTGCTATTGGCTGCTGTCCATTTATATTTACTTTTGGGAGTTTTTCGAGAAGGATTTTAGCAGAAGATTCCGATCCCAGATGCACTAATGCAAACCCCTTACTTTGACCATTTCTGCTATTTTCGTGTATTTTTATCTAAAAAAAATAAGTTAATTTCCTCGCTCCCTTACTGGTACAAGTTTTTGGAAGTTTCTTTTTAACCTCTGCTTACATTAATGAAAGTCCCAAAAGGCAGATTTTTTTTAAAACGTACTTATTAATACCTCTATAGATTTCCTCGAATTCTAGATTCAAGAACAAACCAAACTGGTGATAACTGAAATTTAATCCCGAGTAAATTAACTGTAGGAAGTTTATATTGTTTTCGGAATTTCTATAGCTAAAAATAAAATAAATCCTACCTCTAAAAGATCGTAGATTCCTTGTTGACCAATCACACGCTCAAGTTCGAAATCGCTAGTCCACCAAGTTAAATTTCCGACATAAATTGAAACCTTAATTTTTTATATATCCCAGTAAGAAATATGTTTTCTTTACCTTATTTAAAGATTTTGAAGAATGATTTTTTTGCTCATAATAATCATTACTGTGAACTTTTTCGACGTCTGCGTACAAATCGATTTCTTCATTCATTCTAAAATTAATTGAAAAAACATTTTTTGTACTGAAAATTATTTTGACTGGATTTTATAATTTTTGATCTCCACGTAGATTGTTTAATTATATAAAGAAATAAAAATTTGAAAAAATTCAACAATCTGGAATTTTTTTATAAAATTTGAAAAAAGCTTATTTTGAGTATATAGGTTCTATAGGCAAGTCGTATCTGTTGAACTAAAAGAGCTAGAGGTCTGATTTTATGATTTTTGAACTCAACGTGGCTTTTTTAGTCATAAAAACTCAAAAAATCGTAAAATATTACCAAAAATTTTCGGAAAAAATATTAAAATTTTTTCTGAGTGTCGAAAATAAAAAATCTTTTCTGCTCTAGCGCTCGAACGGTTGAATATTTGGTCATAGTTTATAATACCGTTTCCAGAAACAGTCAACTTACGAATCGTTTGGTCTTGAAAAAAACCTGATTGGACGAAATGGATGTCAAAAATAAATTTTCAAATCGTACTCCTGGGAGTTAAAAAATGAAATCGTTACATCAGGCATAACAGTTTTGTTAACAATTATTACGAAAAACTATAGTGCACGGAAAAATAGTTTGCCATGTAGCATGAAAAAAAA
>SCLH01000959.1:217519-229620 GCA_004367855.1 Oikopleura vanhoeffeni | reverse complement strand
TTGTTTTAAAAAGCCGAATTAAATAAAAAAATTGGCTTAAAAACTAGTAAAAAAGGACCAGGAGCCCCCGTAATTGATATGACATCCCGGATGGGAGTGAAATAACAGTTCGTTTTATTATCGAATATCGGGGATCTCATAATTAACTTACCTGGGTAGTTTTTAAAGAGAAAATGTGTGACAATAAATTAATAATCTGACAAAAATTTTCTCTTGAAATAACCCTGGTAAGTATTTTTCTGGTACTCAATATTAAAGGATACACAAATCTGTAATTTGACCCTTTTATGGGTGTTATACTACCCACTTAAAGTTGAACGAATGCTGGTAACCAAAACGCGTAGGCGTTTAAGAGAAAAAGATACAAATTTGTATTATAACGTAGGCGAGTTATTCGTTTTACTTTATGCGTATTGTATGACAAATAATTGCATTTACAGCCAAAATATTCTCAAAGCCGACTTTTTCCAGTATTGAAGGTCAGTTAGCGTTAAACCGGACATCCGTTTACGGATCATACAAATTTTCATTTTTAGTTATTCTTTGGCTATCAAATACAAAAAAATGATTCGAAAATATTATGTCATGGCTAGGTTGATGTCAATAATTTTCAAAATCTCACTTCAGAAAAAATTGTGTTTACCAAAAATTGGAATCAATGTTATAAAATCGAAAAAATGTTTGAAAATCAACTTTAAAATCCCTTTAATTTCTAGGAAAAATACCACATAAAATATTTACCACGATTTTCATAAATTTGAATTGGCATACGTCGCTTTTGAAATATCGGTATTGTTAATATGTTTTCTTGGACTTCTCTCGAAGCTAACGTAAAATTATTTGAATTTAATAAGCAAAAAATTAAAGTCTATATATTTTTATTTATGAACAATGTTTAGAGATTACACCGTGAAAAATCAGTGATAAAACCGAAAGAATCTACTTTGAAAACTAAATAAAAATGTCAAATCCTGGTTAAATAATCCTTCCGTCACTTTCTCATGGCTAATTTATGGCACGAAAACCAAAAATAATTACCTTCGGTGCTCAAGCTCAACTTTCACGATTTTAAAAGATTATATTTCTAAAGACGGTTTGAAAGATCACTTAAATTCAAAGTTCTTGACATAAAATAAATATATTATTTAATAGAATATTTTTCATCGTAAAATCGAGTTGATGATGATTCACAAAAAAATGATTCAGCATCATTTTATCCAAAATATTTTAATTACAATGAGAGTTTTTCTGAAAAATTGTAGGTGAATGAAGCACAAATTTTTGTTTTAGAGTTGTCCAATAAAAATGTCGCTTAAAATTTGATAGAATACTAAACCATGAATTTTCATTAAAATTAATAATCTTACAGTTCATGCCCGATTTAATTAATTTTTTATCAAACTTAACCCTGAAATGATTAGCTTTAATTTTTTAAGCGAATTTTGATAATTTTAAATACAGCAAATATTCTATCTATAATTTTAAATAAATGACCGATTACAAACTATCGCAAAAATATTCGGCTTTCGGATGAGTTTTATAAACCACAGGCAATTTATGTTCACATTAGGCGCTAAAGAGTGAAAATAATTTTGCTCTTTTACGCCCCATGTGTAAACAAATCGCCTATTGGCTGTACTACCGTCATCAAAAATTTGACTGCACGGCCATTTTTAGATATTAGATAATCAAAATTTGCAGGACAAAATTAAAGATAATCATAAATGTTTCATTACGTGTCAAATTTACACTGTCAATAATAATAAAAAGATACGACTCTTAGAAAAAAATCATTTCAAACCTAATTTATAATTTATCCTCAAGATATGCGAGAAAATTGCAGAAATAACCTAAATGTATTTACTGAACATGTAGCATTACTAAAATATATAAAAAGCTTTTTAGCCATGCAATATTGTTCAAGTCGATTATTGAAATAAATTAACTTTAGTCGGGTTTTTATATGCCTTGAATTTCTCAGTGAGATAGCTTGGAACTAGTAGATCATTTTTGTTTTAATTTTTGGTCACATATAACTTTCGAAAGTACGTTGCCCTGCAGAGTCGGTTTTCCCGGAAATTGGAATTTTAACAAAAACCACAAGATCGTTAATGAAAACTAAGGATTCCGAAAAATTAAATTGAAACCACCTTGGGGTAATATTACACGATTTCAGTATATTTGAACTGTGTTATTGGAAAGCTGTTAAACCATACAGTGAAGTTTTTAGTACCGAGCAGAAAATGTTAAATGGTTATTGGTAACTTTTTTCACTAATAGGACACAAATATTTTGGACTCACCGGACTGGTCATTTTTGATATGCGCAAAAATACACCGGATACTCTTATGAACACGAACGAGTTAAATAATAACATATGAGAGAAAACAGAGTTTCTTACGTTTTTTACTAATTTCCATAAGTGGGGCTTTTATTTATAAAAGAGTATCCAGCATACTTAACGATTGACAAATGTTAGTGTGACATGAAAAGTAGTGTATTTCAACTCCAACCCTGCAGTAGTGATTTATGGAAAGTCAATTTTTCAAGCTCGCGATTTTGAAAATTTTTATTGTTGAATATTAACCCCCGGAAGCAAGATATTTTGACGCGATGAGACTACTATTTAACTCCTACGCCAACAGTTGAGTATCGTTAAGAATGGTTGAACAGGGAAACAGGGTAAATTGCAAAAATTTTAAATTCGAAATTTTTTCGGCCACTTCGTATTTTGAAAGATTTGATCAAATTCTAGAACTATTGTTAGCCACTCATAAACTTGAAAAATTCTATTTAACATTTTATTTTTACAAATTTCCCAGTCGTCCCAAAAATAGAAAGTTTTTCGTTCACTGCGTCAGGATTCGGCCGTCGGATCGGATTCGATAAATTGTATTGGATTTGTTCGCTGTTTTAGAAGGTTTGATTAGGTAAAAGATGAGCCGGCTGGTGTAAGAGGACCAAATTCTTGCAAAACTTTATCTAGTCGCTGCAAAGGGTCGTGAAGATGGACCTCGATCCAACAGGGACAGGCAGTTATTGTCTAAAATTCAAATTAACGAATGGAAAAATATTTTTTAAATAAACTGACAGTCAGTTACAGTCCTCGAAAACAGTTTGCGACGCAAACTTTGCGTATAACACAAATCAAATACAACCAAAAAAATTGTAATTGAAGTGCTATATCTAGAAATAAAATGTAGAAATCAAAATTGCATAGATGGGGTCATTCGAAGTTTCAGAAATTTGATGCTTGAAAATTCGAAATATACAAATTTTGAAATATTTTTAGTATTCTGCATTGGGCCTAGGAAATTAATTACGGGCTCGGTGCTGCAAAAACCCAGAACAATTAACTTGTATTTTGATTAAAGTTGCCTACAAACTTCATACGATTGAGAAGGTTATCGAATGAAGAATAAGCTGTTACAGTTAAGTGCGTATAACGGACAGTATGGTAGAAACGGTTTGGGTCAAAAAGTCCCTTTAGCATGGGTATTGACGCATAGTTTGGCGATTCAAATTGCTCGTTTGAAGGTGACGAACAGTTTACTCGCTAAAATGTTCATTTAAACCTACGCTTGAATGACTTTTTGATCCTAACCTGTTCTACCAAACTGTCCGTTTTAACGCATCCTACTGTAGTTGTAATTTTCAGAAATTTCGCACATTTATGATTTGTAAGTTCACTTACTACTCAAGTAAATTACCTTTATTAGGCGAAAATCGTGCTTTACTGGGGCAAACCTTCTTGTGGAAAAATTTATTTAATTTGTGAACTTTAACCGTGAAATTATCTAATAGTTCATTTTTAGGGTTGCACTCTTTAATTATAAAATTGGGAATTTTTTTTTAAATTGTGCTTTTTTCGGAATTTAAAAATCGTCAAATCCTTAAGGGGGTTGTATAGGCAGTCCATATCTATTGAACTGGAAGTGCTGTCAACTTAATTTCACGATTTCTGATCTCAACGTGGCCTGTTTAGTAATAATTTTATAAGATTGTTATGAAGGAATAAAAAGTTATGAGCCTTCGACAAAGCCTTTCCAGCCTATACAACCCCCTTAAATAATTTTACTAACTTTTAACCGAGCGAAGAACAAAAAAATGAACTGCAAGAAAGTCAGACCCGGCTAACGGTCAATTTTAGATTACCTTCTCATTTGTATACATTTTCAGACTAAAATGATAAAATCTGTATGATCATGAATGATCACAAATTTTTATTTCGGTTAAATAATAAAAAATAAACCATAAAAATTTCAAACAAGATGACTTCAGTTTTGGATTTACTAGATAGTGACTGCGAGGATTTTACAAATGAAACTATTCTAGAAATTCAATTGGCGCCAGTGAAGAAAATAAAAATTGAAAAATATGATAAGAAAGACGAAACTTCGAAAAAAAGGTATGTTTTTAGTTGAAAATGATAAAATTTTGGCGGTATCTTTAGCATAGAAAGTAGAACAACATAAAATACTCAAAACTTTTTTCAGTCTATCTAAGAAAACAGAAATAATCGATTTGACGATCGATGAAAGTGACGAAAAAGATGAATCCACTAAAACCAAACATAATTATAACGAAAATATTCAAATTCCATATTATCGCTTTAACCCGTATGGAAACGGCTGGTGGAAAAGAATTTCAATCGTAAGTTTACTCCTGACAAAAAATGACATACAGCAGGGTCCGGCGGATAGGTGAAGGCAAATAGGTGAAACCCACGCAAAAACCTACGTAAGCCTCCGCAATCGCCCACGCATCTGAAAATAAAAACTTTTTCTCCCTGACGTCCGGTGAAAGGCAAAAGATAGGGTTTTTTTTTCAAAAGTTCTCAGGCAAAAGATAGGCGTTTTTAACCAGATTTTCAGACCAAGATTCTCCGGTCGGCGCGACCAATGAAGTTTCGGAATTTCAATAACTTTAAAAACATGTTTTCAAGTCCCGCAGACATTGTCGGCTAGCTTGATAATGGGTCAATAGTTATTCAGATACAAATATTTATTTTTTTGGTATGAGAGTGATTTAGTGTTAGCATAAAATTTTTTTGATAATTTTCATTGTTTTTTACATTGGTCTTATTTTTTTTTCTTAGAAATCTTTTTCGAATTCATGTTTATTTAAAATCAACTTTGTTTCATTTTTTCGATAAAATTTATACATTCTAGAAGATTTGTAANTATCTCTCAAACTGGTGGAGGAGATAGCTTTTGCCTGAGCCTCCCAAACTGACCATTTCAAACAATTTGACTAAAAATGAAAAGTTGACATGGCTCCCAAGAGACGTCGAAGCAAAATTTCGAAAAAACCTTTCTAGTTTATTGTTGAACAAGTCTTGTGCTTTCAGATGCAGTATGAGTCAAAACTATATCTCTCAAACTGGTGGAGGAGATAGCTTTTGCCTGAGCCTCCCAAACTGATCATTTCAAAATTTTAATTTTTAGTTTTTTTGGCGTTTTTGTCCGCCGAAAGCAAAATTTTAAAACAAAAGCAATTTTGCACGATTCGTTAGGTTTTTCCGGAGCCTCACACAAAAAAATAATAAAAAATGATGAAAATTGAAGGAGTAGGTACAAACTGCGTGTCTTTTTAAGAGGCTTTTTAAAAGCGTAGGTGTCGGCGGGACTGTATCAGATTACTGTTAGGTTCAAAATTACCGCGAAGGTTGGTTCTGTTAGTTACAAATGTTTTTGGAATATCACATTTGCTAGTTTGGCGGTAAATGACCTTGGAAGAGGCTCAAATTTGCGACACCCACTCCCTTAACTCAATTATAAACTCTAGATCTTGTTTTTATCGACCAATCAGAGCGTATCTTCCCAGACGTCCGGCGGATAGGTGAAATACGGCACATAGGTGAAATCCGGCTAATAGGTGAAGGTTTTGAGCGAAAAAACTTTCACCTATCCGCCGGACCCTGCTGTATAATATATAATTTAAAAAAAAAAAAAAATTAAGATTATGACGAGTCGGGCAAATAAACTACTAGTATATAATTTAAGGGGGTGGCATAAACCCGGCATCCTGGAGTCAATATAATACGAAAATAGTAAGTCAGTATATTGTTTCATGCTTATTATACTTAGCTGAACCGATTTAAATATGGTTCAGCTTCATAAAATCATTTTTATTCATTTGAGGAAAGATTTGAGTTCGGGTTTTCATCTTTGAAATACTAAAAATTTGAAAAAAATCGAAGCATTATGAAAATTTTCCGCATTTTTTGTCCAAAATTTTTTTTGTTTCAATAACTGAAATCTGTCGGTAAAAACCAAAAAAATAGCCACTTTAACTTTTTTTATGGATTCCTACATATTTTCTGACCGCTGTTTGAAAAATCATAAAATTTTATTTTTCATTTTTTATCGACTTTTTCACAAAAATTATGAAAAGTTTCCCCAAATCAAGTCCAAAATGTTTTATTCGTAGTTTTTTGAACTCTCCATAAAAAATCATGCAGAATCACATATTAAATGTTTCGGCATCTATTAAATCGCCGTATGTCAACTAATCGGTTGGTCGCGCGATNTGACGTCACTCTAAAATTCAGCGACTAGGCAGGATTTTCGATATCATAATATTTCGCGAGGTAATAAATGGTGCCGGACAAGTTGTAGGAAATTTATTCTCGAAAAAATGCATTTATCTGTGAAATTTACATTTATTTCTCATTCTGTTGACATATTTTAATTCTGAAATATAGGCGAAAGTACTGGCTAAAAGTCCACGTGCAGCTAGGGTTTTCAGGGCAACCCACGCAAATCTACGGGATATTAGTGTCAATCTCGTAAGGGTAGATGCTTTAAATGTAAATTTGGCTCATCCTGATCCAATCAACATCGATGTTGAAATGGAAGATCCAACTGATGACGATGAATACCCAGATATTGTTCGAGGCCGTACAATTCAGGATTGTGGCTGCACTGAAATTAGCAAAAAATATTTTAATTATATTGGAATGGGATCACATTTTGGAAATATGGTATAGGTCAGCCTTATTATTTACAGCAATTTAGAATTGGCGACTGATGGTAAAATATTTTTTTCAAAAATTTAAGTTAGTCAGAAATTGACCAAAACTGTCCTAAAAGCAAAAAAAATAGAGTTTAGGCCATAATGGGGTCATATTACATGACATAAAATAATTGTTCACATTTACGGACTCGCGAGAAAATCATCTTTCTTCTGATGTGTAATATGACCCCATATGAGCCATTTTGAGATTTGACCCATATGGTGTCAGATTACAAAATTTGACCCCTCAAATGTTTGCCAAATTATTTCAAGACATTTGGTGTAAAATAAATGCTAAATATAGTCCAGTTCTCGAGAAATTGGCGATAACTGTTCTAAAATCAAAAACTCTTGTTTTGTCTCTAATGGGGTCATATTACATCAATATATTTTTTTCAATTATATTTTTGGAACCGCAATGAAATTATCTTTCTACTGATGTGTAATATGACCCCATATGAGTCATTTTGAGATTTGACCCATTGGTGTCATATTAAAAAAATTTGACCCCCAGAATTTTCGACAAAAAAATCAAGACATTTGGTAAAAAATCGAACACATACCTCCCCGGTTCTCGAGAAAACCCGTTTTTTAAGATTTGACCGGTTATTACCGGTTAACCGGTCACCCGGTGCTTTTCAAAAAAAATAATTCACAGGTATCAACTCATTGGCTGCTTGATACAATTGGAATTTCTGGATCGGATGAGCCATCTCCGAGAACATTCGATGCAACTGATGGCTTACCAAAAAAAAAATATCGCCAATGTTAAACTTTGAACGATGATTGCTGATCACGTGATCAACCTACAATGTCAAGAAAAATTTTCACCACTACAAAATCGGTTAAGATCGCTATCTTTTCTGGTTCTCTCAGAACAGATACCCCTTAAGGGGGTACTGGTCGCTGGTTTTATGAAGCATTTGGGGCTTTGAAAATGGTTCAAATTGATTTGGGATGATAACAAGTGTACTACCGACCAAATTATCAAAAAAAAATTTTTTCGAAATTTTTGTGTTTTTTCGATTTTTTTCTAAGTATTTTTTTTCAAAATGAAGTTCAAAAAAGGTTTGCTTTAATTAACCACTAAAACTTGAAAATTTCACCTTGACGTAAGCCAACTTTCTGATCAGTGTTTTCGTGGCTTTCTTTTGATACTACTTTCGAAAAAATCGAAGCACATTTTTTTCGGAATGTTTTCACGTGACCTTCAAAAATTTATATTTTGAGTAAACAAATGTGGTCTAAATTTGAAAAAAAACACTTCTAGAGGAGTTTTTTATTTGTTCTGTGCTAGTGTTTGCTCGAATTCGAGTGAATTCCAAAAATATAACCTAGGAGGAGATAGATTTTTGGTGAAAAAATGCTAAAAATCGGTAGTTTTTGCGATTTCTAGAGAAACTGAAGTGATTTTTGAAAAAAACGCTTCTAGAGAACCTACATTTATAAGTCATACGTAGGGTCAGTACCGGGCCGAAAATCGACTTTAAAACTAATTAGTTTATTGACGAATGGTGATAAGTCACTCGTGCAGAATTTTTGAGAGAATTTTTTGAAAAATTTTTTTTTTTTTCAAAACGTTTTTATAATGTATAATGGCATTTTATTGTTTTAATTGACGATGGAAGTAGGTGCTCATGCCTGCTCAATCCTAAAATTATGCTTATCGGATAGCAAATAAAATTTTAGGTGGAAAAATACAATAAAATGCGCACGCACGAGATGTTGGCCAATATCAATTTGTGTTTTGTGTCGTTCCGCCTACGCATTTTTTCATCCGAATTCCTTCAAAATGACCGAAAAAAATTTTCGAAATTCTTTTTTTCGAAAATTTAAAATTTTTTATTGTCATGTATAGCTAAATGTTTGTTTGGTGCGATCCGTGTCATAACAACATAAAATGAATAATAATTCAACCTTTAAAGCGCCTTAGAAAGCCGAAAAGGTCGTTTTTTAATACTCACATTGTGACCACCAGGTGGCTTCAAAAATTTTTTTCATGGTCGGAATCATTTTTTTTGAGAAAGTTTAACCATATAAATCAAAGAATTAGTGCTGAGGGGTTTAGTTTTGCAGATAAATCTTCCGGTACTGACCCTAGTCACACGGGATATGTTATAACTTGAGTTGCTTTCTAAATAAATCCTGGGAGGAGATAAATTTTGAAATTTGGTCGAGGGACACTTAGTACTGGTAACGTATCTCAGAGTGTATCGGAAGAAAAAGTCATTGAACAATGGTTTTGACAAGATTTAGGGTATATTTACAACATGGCTAATCTTAATTGTCCCATAGTTTCTCGGTTAGGCTGATTTCTCATCCAGAAAAGTCAATTCCAGCGACCAGTACCCCCTTAAGGGGGTGGTCGTCGCAAAATGAGGCTCTAGAAACAAATTTTCCCAATTTAATTATAATGTATTTTTATACAAATATAGACGACTGCGAGCATGAGAGTAGTCTTTTCATCTTAATACATGGTCAGGAAAGCACTTTTTGAGAGTTTCAATAATATTTTGTATGGAATAAGTTGAAATTTATCGATAAACTCTCTATACTGATCTGCACGGATTCCTCTGCTGCACATTCATATATGTTTCGAATGTGTTAGAAATAAATCCAGGGAGGAGATACATTTTGATTGAGACGCCTAAAATAAGGTCAAAATACTGTTTTTTTGGTGATTCTGAAGCAAAATTCAAGAAAAATTAGACAAAACTCTCTATACTGATCTGCACGGACTATTCAGCTAGACATTCATATTAGTCACGAATCTGTACCTTGAAAACCCAGGGAGGAGATACATTTTGAAGAATAACGCCGTCAGTTTTGTAAGCACGTTTCTGATTGGATGAGCCATCCGTCACTTTTGATTTTTTTTAGGATGCTAGATTTTCGTTCAAATATATCAAAGAAAGGTAATATTTTGTCCATCGATTTGTACTTTTGCGACAAATGGCGATTTGAAACACCATTTTCGGATTGATTTCGAGTGAAGATTTTAGTGGTTCATTCTAAGAAAACCAAAAAAATTTCGATCGCACAAATGAGCTCTACAGGCAATAGAAAAGTGCCAAAATCAATTCCTAAAAAGTTATATTTGGCTTCGTCTATAAACCGATTCTCATGATTTTTTTTTCAATAATTTTTTTATAAAACTCGAAATATGATTATTTTTTGGTCATTTTCAAAAAATTTCCGAAACAAAAGTGCTTAGATCAAGATATCGTCTTGGCGTAAGCCAACTTTATCGTCTGGGTTGGGTTCCTTTAAAAAATGCTACTCAGTTATTTAAGTTTATGTTTTAGATGCTTGATTCTGATGACATCGATTTTTATATCGGCGAGCAGCAAATAATAGACCAAGAAGAGCAAAATATCGAAATTATAGAAAAAAAAACTTCTTCAAACTGTGCTTTGAGTCTGTCAAAATAAATGCAAATATGTAAAAGTTGAAAATCGCTTCGGTCACTCCTAAGTTCATTTTGAAATTGATGGAAAAATGTATTTTTACGGAATTCAAGGAATCAGATATGACTATAAAATTGTTTTGCTATGCAGCAAAAAAGTCAATGGATCACCCTGTAATAATCGTTCTTTTATACTGCCTTCACATTTATTAAAACAAATTATTCATTATTCACCTATTTCGCAATATCCCAAAATTTTTGACAAATTGGACCCTAGGGTGTATGATTTAAATAATTATGATTTAAATTCATTTGATATTGGGAAAGGTCATAAATTGCCAGGAACAGAAATTGAGATCATGAAGTAAAATGCAAAATTGTATAAAAAATCTGAAAATCGCCGCAGTCGCCCTTATTTCCATTTTGAAATGTTGATGGAAAAAAATGTTATATTTACGCAAATTCAAGGAATAAGGGACGGACTATAAAATTGTTTCTGCGATGAAACACGTTTTCAGGAAAAAAACTGTAATTTAATAAACTCTTATAATAGCACCTTTGATTTGTTAAAACAATTATGCAAGATAAGTCAACAAGGAAAAATATGCAAAAATGTTAGACATATCTGACCCTTAGGGTGTATTGATTTTAAAAATTACGATATAAAATTTCATGGATATTGGAACGGTCATTAATTTGTGGCGGAACCCGAAATTAGTTTTATTCTACCGATTGGTAACGAGAATTCGTAACTTATGGCGTGGAACTTGGAAAAATTTGTAACTTTTAACGACTTGAGGGGCTCGTTGCATTTGACAGATTTGCTCTGTGTTTTATTTTTTGTCCTTGATTGGAAAACTTTTTGCACTTCAAAATTTTTCAATAAAAACTTTTTTCACACAAGTTGCCACTTTTTAGCTTACTTTGTATAATCTCAATTTTCTTCAGATTGAAAGTTATACTTTATAATCGTCCTTTTGAAAAAAAAACACCTCTAAAAATGCGCGTTTCCTTCCATGTGTCTTAAATAACAGTTAAAATTTATTATTTTTATTTGTTTTGAAGCCCTAAACTACGCTTCCGACCACCGACTAGGATTATTAAATTTAATTTTATACGGTTTTCTACGTCAAAATCGAAAATTTAAATTTTGTGAAAAAAGGACGAAAAAACCGAAAGTGTTACCACATCGAAAAGAAAGTGTACCCACATCGAAAGAAAAATATTTTTCTGCATGAACATAAATTAAATAAATTTGAAAAAACGGTGATGGTCGGCTTATCAATTCGGCACTTGGCTGTATAAATTTTGTTTAATTCCGTATAATGAGGGCCTTGGAGTATTTCTGCCGATCCGTTATCGTGACAGGGCTTTTTTTATATAAATTTTTATTGATTCGACTCATTCGATTAAGGTTTTCGATAGCTCAATCTGAAGCCACAAATATCTAGTGAATAAATAAGATGCGGAATCGGACCATTTTTTTTGAAGATTTCTTGGAAACTTTTTAATACTTTATCAGTTTTTGATGAAAAAATTGGAAACACTGACTTGATAAACACTGACTTTTTATAAAAAATTTGGCTGAAAAGTGGCAAAAAACAACCAGAGGCCGCGTTATTAATATACTAAAAAATTGAATTCGAAAACTTATTTTTTGCTCATCAGAGGGTGGTAA
>SCLH01000959.1:198244-217498 GCA_004367855.1 Oikopleura vanhoeffeni | reverse complement strand
GATCAATTAAAGTTAAAATGCAAAATTGTGAAATTGAAAATTCGCCGCGGTCACCCTAAGTTCCATTTTGAAATTTGATGGAAAATGTATTTTTACGGACTTCGAAGAATGATGATCAGATAAAATTACTTTTGCGATGCACAAAAAGCTTTTCAGGAAAATATGTAATAACTTAACTCTTATTAGCACCTTTTGATTGTTAAACAAATTATGCAAGGATAAGTCATCAAAAGAAAAATTATGAAAAAGGTTTAGACATATCTGACCCTAGTGTAGATTTCAAAAAACTAGATATAAATTCATTTTTGATATCGGTAAAGTGTCATAAATTGTGGCGGAACCGAAAATTAGTGTTATCTTACAGGTCGGTGACCGAGAATCGTTAACTTATGGGTGAAACTTGGAAAATTAGAACTTTTGAAAACGACTTGAAGGGGTCGGTGCATTTTGACAGATTTGCACTTTAGTTTTTTTTTGTCTTGATTGGGAAACTTTTTGCCACATTAAAATTTTCGAATAAAACTTTTTCGGAAACACAAGTTTGCCACTTTAGCTTATCTTTGTATAATCTTAATTTCTTCAGATGATTTATTTATATTTTATAAATCGTCCTTTTGAAAAAACACTCTAAAAATGGCGCGTTTCCTTCCATTGGTTGTCTAAATAACAAGCTAAAAATTTATTATTTTTATTTGTTACTTAGAAGCCCTAAACTTTACGCTTCGGACCCCGACCTCCGGATTTATTAAATTTAATTTTATACGGTTTTTACGTCAAAATCGAAAATTTAAATTTGTGAAAAAAAGACGGAAAAAACCCGAAATTTTACCACATCGAAGAAATATTTTTCTGATGAATAAATAAAATAAATTGAAAACGGTGGATGGTCGCTTATCAATTCGGCAACGTTGGATGTGATAAAATTTTGTTTAATTCCATTATAATGAGGGCCTTGGATTATTTCTGCCGTATTCCGTTATTCGTGGACAGGGACTTTTTTATATTAACTTTTATATGATTCGACTCATCGATTTAAGTTTTTCGATAGCTCATCTGAGCACCAAATTTATCTTAGTAATAAAAAATAGATTGGCGGAATCGGACCATTTTTTTTGGAGATTCACTTGAAACTTTTTAATACTTTATCAGTTTTTTGATGAAAAAAATTGAAAACACTGACCTTAATTAAGGACGATTTTATAGAAAATTTGCTGAAAAAGTGGCAAAAAAAAACAACCAGGGGCCGCGTTAATTGATACTAAAAATTGAATTTTGAAACTTATTTTTTGCCCTCAGAGGGTGGTAATCGCGTTGTTGGCATAACCCCTTAACCATTAGTTTTTATACTGCTTCTAAAAGGTTTCTCGGTTTTGCACCCTGAATGCAATAACTTGACCCCTAAATGACCAATGAGCGCATTTTAAAACTGTACCACGTGATCAACCTGTATTATACCTGTACATATGATTAACCTGTATATATGATTTTAATATTTTTCTGTTTTCCTTTATAATTATTAAGAAGTGTTTAATTTTTTAGTAATAAAAAATCGAGCTATTCAGGAGCGCGTTTTTAGAAGATGGTACAGCTTCGCTAATCATTATTTTTCGAATATCATTTCATTATCCTGAAAGATTTAGAATTTAATTATGTGTCGTTTGACACTTCCCGCGATAAAATCTGTATAATATTTTATCAGATGAACTCTGTAGATAATTGGTATAGACCCACTTTACTGGACACTTTGATTTGACTCATATAATATATATTATATCATATGTATATATATTGTCATATGGGCTTTTAAAAACAAATCTATAAAGCACTTGTTTTTCTAAAAAGTATTAACAAACACCTGTTTTTCTACATCTTTATTATAAAATCTCTGGTTTCACGAAAATTCATTATTTTTCAGAAAAAAATTACCACTTTTACAGTGTGAATTTTATTTTTTGTCGTTTGTTCACGCATCACTCAATTTTTATAGTTAATTATATAAGGTAATAATAAGTGATGCGTGAAACACCGACAAAAAATTAAATTCAACCTGTATGTTCATTTTTATTATGACATGTGACATATCTGCATTTCCACCATTAATTTCGACCTATTAGAAATAGGTGGATTCTTCTAAAATTTTGAGGAGTTAATTATACATAAAAAACATGGAAAAAAAAATTGGTCGTTCACGTGATTTCAAAATATAGCGATTTTCGTTTTTTCAGTATTTTTAATAATATTAAAACAGATGCGAAATCCGGTAGTTTTGGCGGTCAACGTCACTTAATAAAAATTAACACACTTTTGGAAAAAAAATTCAAAATTATGATTTTTTCCCGGTCCCAAACCTTCGATTTTTTTTCGAGAAAAAAAAACGTAAAAGTTGAGAAAAAAGGGATGCCCGTTTGATCCGATAATATTTTATATCAAATTAACCGCCTCGTTGAACTTTAGCAGTACCAGTTTTTTGGTACATAACATCTCAGATAAGATGGTGTCATATTACACTTTTTTGTAAATTTTTTCTACAACCCGCGAAAAAATTTGCTGAAATTTTTTGCAGATTTTTTCAGACAATTTGAAAAAAAATGTTTTGAAAAAATTTTCGAAAATTTTATTTTTATTTTTTTAAAATCGTCTTAAACGTCTGCGAAAAAATTTTCAGCAAAAATTTTTTTTCGAGTTGTAGAAAAAATTCGGAAAATCACAAAAAAAGTGTAATATGACACATCTATCTTGAGATGTATGTATTTCAAGGCTGATGATTCAGAAAAAATTAGTTCGAAAAATTTCTTGAACAAGAACATGAGGAAATTTTCCCAAATATTTTCCAATTTAATTTTTGACCGAAAATAACAAAAACCATGTCATATGATTTTTTCAAATAGCATATAAATATGTTGGTCACCTTACGCGAAAAATTTAAAGTGGCCATTTTGACGAGTTTTTTCTCGACAAGAAATAGTTTTTCTGCATGAGTTAAATAAAATAATTTATATCAATAACATTGATTTCAATTATTGCCTGTAAATCGTAAATATTATGCTTTCATTCTTGATAATTAAATATTTCGAATTTTGATAAATAATTTTAATTCAAAATGTTTTGAATGTTAATTTAAATAAATTTCAATCTAAATTGAAGTTTTATATTTGAAATGTTAGAAGGTCTTTAAATTTGTAATATATTGAAATTTTTGTAATTTCAATATATATTTGAATTTTCAATTAAAAAAAAAATTTATTTAAGATATTTTAAAAGTTATTAATTCTAAATTATTCTGAAAGTTTTTAATTAAAATATTATGAAAATTTTTTATTTGAAAATATTTAGAGTTTGAGTGAAAAATATTTTGAAAGCATTACTTAAAAATATGTGGAAACTTATTTTGTCGGACGTATGTGGACGAATTCTGGAAAATTTTTTGTTGAAAATTTTTTAAGTATTTTTTGAAAATTGGGTAGGGAAAAAATTTTAAAAAATTTTTTGTGGGCGTTTTAGGCGATTATAAAATTTTAAAAAAAATTTTGAAAAATTTTCGGAAAAAAATTAAAAAAATTTTTTTTCAAATTTTTTTAAATAGCTGAAACCCCCACAAAAAAAAATTTTGGAAAAATTTTTCCCCACCAAATTATCAAAAATACTTTTTAACAAAAAAATTTTCTTAATTTTTTTTTTCATACAACCGCATTGGGATACTCATTGCTATTCATCAAAATAAGAGACTTAATGATCTTTCCATGAAAAAAACGTTCAGACTTAGGGAAGGTCTCAGGGGAGGGTTTTATAGCCAAAAAACCTGTTTTTTAGCATAAAAATAAAATTTTTGATTGAAAAAAGACAATTTTTCGAAAAAAATTCAAATTTTTTATCGAACGCGCAATAAAAATTCAACCATATACATCTATATTTTCAAAACACAACCCTGTTTAGTCGATTTTTGGCCCAAAAATCGAATGGTGAAATGCTTAGACATTTCCCAGGTGAAAAATGGTTCAAACTGGTATAAATGTCCAGTACCAGAATCTAGTTTAAACTGTGAGATCCTTGTTATAATAAAAATGGGTCGATAGAGAAATGTAATAAAAAGTGAAATGGTATAAAAAGTTGAAATGTATAAATGTAAGATTTTGAACATGAACAGTCAAGAACAAGAGTTCTAGAGCATAAATCCCAGTGTTTGCTGGATTCAGTTATTGAGATCGAATTCTTCAAAATGATTAGAAAAAATATTTTTTCATAGCCCCAATCAAAATTTAATTTTCTTAAACATTTTGTGTAAATTGTACAAAAATTCTGCTATTTTCATGCTGTCATTGCATTTTTCAAAATAATTAGGTGACGCAAAAAAATATTTTTTTTATTTCAATTGAGAATTTGATCTCAATAATCTGATCCAGCAAAAACATCGGGAAATTTATTTTGCTCTAGAACTCTTGTTCTTGCTGTTCATGTTCATAAATCTCAAATTTTAACATTTTCACCTTTTTATACATTTCACTATCGACCATAAAAAAATACTGGAAATTAACGACCTTTAGCTGAAAAAACTTTTCATCGGATGACCGGCGAGACCACCACCAATCATTTTTGAAGGGGTAAATTAAGCTCAAATGACTGTTTGTTCTGAATAACCAGTTTTGTTATTTGC
This sequence comes from Oikopleura vanhoeffeni, assembly GCA_004367855.1. Lineage (NCBI taxonomy): Eukaryota > Metazoa > Chordata > Appendicularia > Copelata > Oikopleuridae > Oikopleura > Oikopleura vanhoeffeni. The sequence continues at coordinate 212,847 of SCLH01000959.1, read as the reverse complement.
ACTTTCAAATAAATCTTGTTTAAATTAGCCCTTTTTTTGCAGAATTTTGAAAAACTTAGAATTTCTTAATTTTTCAAAAGATAATTTCAGAATTAATGGATTTTAAAACAGAAATGTCGATTTTTAGTGAAGAATTTGATTCTGAGAAGAAGTTTCTTGACTCAGAAACTAAAAATAGAAAAACTGAACGAAGACAGGATTTATCAAAAACTTGAGGTTTTTCAAGATTTTCAGCTCAATTTATTGGAGAAAATGAAAAATAAAGAAATCTCAAATTCAGGAAAATAAAAAATTAAAGAAAATTTGTAGTATTTAAAGAAATAGAGGAGAAAGAAACCTCAAGAGATCAAAGAGATTTTATTTTGAGTTCGAATAATCAGGTAATCAATTAAAAATTGAGTTATTATACCTTGCATTCAAGAATATGGTTACTGTGATGTTGCGTCTATAAGGGACACCCCTCTATGAGAACAATATGGCAAGAAATATGGGCCAACACTTACCCTTTTTTATTTTTGGTCCGTCCTTCAATAAGGACAATATGACAAATATTATGGCAAAAGTATATTTATTTAGTAAAAACTAATATTTTTGATAAGCTTTCGATTTATTACAAATCATTTTCAAATAAGTTTTTTTTTCGAAGTTGAGAGAATTTGGCAATTTCGAGAGCCCACTATTGCCAAATTACTTCCGCACAATCTGCGAAACAAATTCTCACTTTCGAAAAAAACCTGATTTTGTGAAAATGATTGTAATTAAATCGAAAGCTTATCAAAATAAATTAGTTTTTACTAAATAAACATGATGCATATTAACATATCTTCGCACCAACATAAACATATGGCAAAAGTGTCTTTTTTATGAACATACTATAATTATTCATTGTTTTGGGTTGCGACGTTTTCTTTTATTCATTTTCAAGCCCATTTAATTTAACATAATGAGTTTGGAAAGTAAAAATACATTAAAGTCAAGTCAGCAGTTATCTATAATTTAGGGAAAATTTTTAAATGCGGCAATTTTACAAAAAAAATAATATGCCCGAAATTTCAAAAAAGTTTTAAAAAATACTTTCTAGTGTTGGTTTGAGATGTTTAATTTTAGTCTAAACAACGTATATCGAAGATCCTGCCTAGTGTAATTTTTATCGTTGAGCGTTCATCACTTTGAGTCAGTGTCCAATCATTAATACCCGATTTGTCGACTTCAATTTCAAGAATCCCGCCGATGGATTGGCCACTTTATCAAATTGATGACGCTCAAGATAAAAATTTTACATAGGCAGTATTTCGATATAGTATTGCTGTATGCCTCATACCTAATTAATTCCCCCCTTTTCCTTCAAATATGGATTGTGGAGCAACAAAAATAATCTTCATGTTTTTTGGAAAATTTATGATCTTTTTAAAACTTTGGCTTATGGTTTTTAGCTCTTTCCTCTCTATTTGAAATTGTTTGAACCAATTTAAAAATAAGGCAAATACGCACCAAAACCTAACGACAATATGGGCAAAATCTCAGGCTGTTCTAAATTAGACAGCTGAGATTTTGCCGTATTGTCGTTTAGCTTTTTGGTTGCCGTATATTAGGATTCCTAATAGACAAAAATCACAGTGATGTATTTTTATTTTTTTCTAGAGGGTTGGTATAACCAGTTAGGTAGCTCGTACGTGTAATTTACTCCCGCAACCACATTTTTTAATGTTTACCAAGGAAATTTCTCTATAGCTGAAATTTAACAGTGTTTTATCGGTGATTACCGGTCAACTGGTCGAGGTTCAAAAATCGAAAAAATTTCTCTTCTGCTTAAAATTTTCTTGGCTATCGGATTCAAAAAACCGATTTCCTGATATCTCTTACCTGTTTGGTCTACAGATGGGTGGTTCCTTTAAAAAAAAGCTATTTTCGAACAAAACAATTTCATATTCTAGAAATTTTTATCTGTAGGAAATGTATGTTTATCTGAATAATCTGCGCAGTGCTCAGTTTTACTCATTTCTTTTGTCTGATTGACTATATCTCTTTGAATCAAAAATATTTCTAAATAAGTTTTCAAATATCATAAAAAATTCACGTTTTGAACAAAAAAATTGTTAGTTTCTCAATTTAATGAAATGTATTGATTATTACCAATATTAACGAAATATGTATAAGAGTACCACTCTGGCATGATTTTTAACAAATTACAGTTACGTGGCCTCTATAAGGACGGACACTTTGGTCGAATTAGTTTGCCGCGGTGCCCGTACAAGGACGGACCATTCTTCCCAAAGTTTGACAGGTCTGCTATAAGGAGGAACTTTTCCGAAAGTTAGCCGTTGCCTTCCTATTAAGGACGGACGGAGCGAAATCGGATCGTCCTTATAGAGGCACGTCACTTGTCAGTTTTTATAAAACTATTAATAATATATCTCGCAAACCCCTTACAATTACAGTTTTATCAATTTTTTTTTTGATGAAATAAACTCTTATTTTGTTTCTTATTATTCTTATTCAAAATTTTTATCTCACTAAATATTTAGATTGCTTGATTCTATGAGGCGATTTTTAATATCAGGCGAGCAGAAATTAAGACCAAGAAGAGCAAAATATCGAATTAGAAAAAAACGAAACTTTTTCAAAACTGCTCTGAAAATCAGTCAAAATATGAAACTCCAAACTTGTAAAAATGTTAAATCGCTTGCGGTTAACCCTAATTTCCATTTTGGAAATGACAAAAAAAGTTATTTTAGGAATTGACGTAATAAGAGCCTTATGAGATTGCTCTGCGATGCACAAACAAGTCTCTGGGTCAAAGCTGTAATAATCGCCTTATTAAATTTGCCTTCAGGATTTTCCTAAAAAAAATTTTTATGAAAAAATTGGCCTTCGAAAATTTTCGATAAATCTGACCCTAGGGTGTATGATTTGGAGAATTATTGATTTAATTCATTTATATCGGCGAAGGTCCATTCATGTCCAGGAACAGAAATGTAAAAAAGTTTCGAAACCAGAAATTTTTGTCAATAAAGTTTTCAATCAAAATTTTAAAATTGGTTATTCCCGTGGACACCCCTCATCACTTTTGAATTAATGAAAAAATGTATTTTTACGGAATTGCGGGCGTAGAGCAGATAATAAGGTCGTTTTTGCGATGCATAAAAAAAGTTTATGTATATAAACGTCCTTATGTTAATAATTATCAACGGTACTACCTCGATTTTTTGAATAATTATTCAGAAAAAAACATTTAAAAATAAATATGGCATAAATTTTGAAAATCAGACTCAAGGTTTATTGATTATTGACAATTTACGATATAATATCATTGATATCCAGGTAGTGGCCTTTAAGGGTGTTCATATGACAAAAATTTCACTGGCCAAACATTTTCTCTTGAAAAACTACCCAGATTAGTTATATTTTCAGGTCCAAGGTTTCCTGAAATTAAGAATACCAAATAAGTGTAAGTTTGACCCTTTTCAGGATGTCATTATGACCATTAATTTTACTCCAAACATTTTCTCTTAAAAAACTAACCAGATTAGTATATTTTCAAGTCCACAGTTCTTCTTAATTAGGAGATACAAAAAAAATTAATTTACCCCTTAAATGGGGTATGCGACTTGAATGCAGTTAGGCCTTTAGAGGCAATTAAAACATGCTTGAAATTGATTATGGGGTGAATAATTAAGTGAACTAGAACCGAATAATTCAAAAAAAAATTTCGAAATTTTTTCGCATTTTTTTTCGATTTTTTCCAAGTATTTTTTAAAAGATGAAGTAAAAAAATAACGTTTGCTCAAATTTGACCACTAAACTTTAAATATATGTCATCTTGACGTAAGGCGCACCTTCTCTATCATGTGTGGTTCACTCGAGTCTTCTCTTTTTGAGTCTCTAATCTTTTCAGATAATATCGAAAAAAGGTCCAACTTTTTTTTTCCGAAATTTTTCGGAAAAGACCAAAAATCAGTATGTTCAAGTTCTAGTGCCTCGAGAAGTTTGCAAAAAGCTCTCTCATTGATTTTTTTAAAATTTTATTTGAGGAACTTTGATAAGAATATTTGAGCTATCTTTCCTAAACATCATCCTCAGAGGAGATCTTATATTTGAAGTCTAGCATTGTTAAAATATTCGTCTAGTATTGGCGTTTTCTATGACTGTTCAGTCGGCCGGATCGAAATAAAGCCTACTCTTGTGATAATAAAGTTTATATTGTACTTACCGATATACGTGAGTCTGTTGAATATATTTGAGTCTCTAATTTGATGTATTATCCGGTCTGGGTGATGGAGAAGATTGACTTTGTGAAAAATCACCTCTGTTACGATACTGTACTTGTTGGGTGTGTAATGGTTCGTAAGATAATTGTGATATTTTCCGTCTGAAGAATCAATGTGATGTGTATTTCTGACAAATGGTGAGGATCGGGTATTTTCTCAGAACTTATAAGTGCATGAGTTATTTCACCCAGGATAAATTTCAGTAAATGTCAAATCAGAGTCGCATACCCCCTTAAGGGTGTCATGTGACAAAAAATTTACTGCCAAACATTTTTTCTTGATAAAACTACAAAGCTAAATATATCTTCAGGTTCATATGTTCCCTATATTAAGAGATACGAAAAAATGTAATTTGACCCCTTTAAGGGTGTCATATAACAAAAAATTCTCACCAAAAAATTCTGAGAAAAAGTTGTACAAAGTGTTAAAAAATTGGCTTCGAAGAACGTGGGGTTTTCTCAGAACCGACGTTTCAAATTTTTACTGGTCAATTTCCGGTATCACCGGACATCCGTTGGAAAATCAAAAAAATTTAAACATTTATTTATCCCTTGGCTGTTAGGTGCCGAAATCCGTTTGTGATTATCTCGTTCCGTTCTCAAATGGCAGGGAAAAAAAAGTTTCCTAAAGGTCATAATTGCTCAGGAACCGAAATTGACGTTTATTTACAGTCAACTTATGGGGAGGAACTTGGGAAAATTTGAACTTTTAAACAAACTTTTAAGGGAGTAATGGTCACTGGTTTCATAAGGTATCAGGGGCATTATAAATGCTTCAAATTGATTTTTTTCGGTTGCTCAAAAAATACCTTTAATGTGGTGATCTTGATTTTCATTAGAATAATTTCAGAATTGAAATGGATGTTGATTCAGAAAATGTCGATTTTATTGAAAAAAAAGTTTATGCTTGCGGTGATATAACAGACCTTGATCTAGAAATTAAAATAGAAAAAATGGATGAAGAAAAAAATGTCAAAACTGAGGTTTTTGAAGAAAAAAATATTATACCTTCTGAAATTATTGGAGAAAAACGAAAAAATAAAGAAATATCAAATTTAGAAAATAAAAATAAAAAAATTAAACAAGAATTTGAAGAAAAAGAAGAATCTCACGAGATCAAAGAGGTGCAAATAGAGACTGATGAGTTACAAAATGAGGTTTTTTAATTAATCATTTCTTCTTTTTAGTATACCGTGCATTTGAAAAAATATGTTATATGTAGGGTTCAAACCGGGTAAAATTTGAACTTTGAAAGTTTTCTAAACCTAACTTACAGTTTCTTTATTTGTAATAGAACAAATACAGTTTCAATAAGCTTTCTATTTTTCCAAATCATAGATGAAGATGTGCTTCAAAAAATAATTTACTTTATTCGCACATTTTGAAAATGATTAGAAAAAATTAAAAGCTTAATAAAAAATGTACAGTAACGTGCCTCTATAAGGACGGACACTTTGGTCGATTAGTTTGCCGCGGTGCCCGTACAAGGACGGACCATTCTTTCCAGAAGTTTGACAGGTCTGCTATAAGGACGGACCATTTTTTCGAAAGTTTTCCGGTGCTCCTATAAGGACAGACGGAGCAAAATCGGATCGTCTTTATACAGGCACGTAATATTTCCAAATAGTTTCGACCGAAAATCTCAAAAAAATGTCATATGATTTTTCAAATATCATATAAAAAATATGTGGTCACTTACGCGAAAAGTTAAAGTGGCCATTTTGAAGAGTTATTTTCATTGATTTGAAACAAATACTGTAAAAAAAATGGGATGAAAAAATAAGGCATTTTTTAATAATACTCGGAACTTTTTTCAAAAATTTCTCATAATTTGTGGAATTCGAAAAGTTTAATTCGAACTCAAAATTTCCTTAAAAANTTCCACAAAAAATAAATAATTTTCATAATTAATGTTCCGAAATATTTTATCAAAAGTGTTTACAGGTTTCTGCTCGTGAAAAACACGATTAGCGTGAGCGCACTCCTCGCTTCTGGCGATGTAACTTTTGTTCTAAGCACATTTCCGGGGAACCACTTCGAATTAAATAAAGGCAAGGTTTCATTGTATAATATATGTGAAAACAAAAAAAAATTCTCGTTCCGATTTCGAGAAATTTTGACTTGAGTGACTTTAAAACAAGGTTTTAGACGTTATCTATTGTATTTTTTGAAAAAAATTAATTAACAAAAGAAAATTTATTTGCGTACTGTATCAACGGTGAGTCCTACGAAAAATAAATAATATTTATAATAAATGTTCCGAAATATTTTATCGAAAGTGTTTACAGGTTTTTGATTCCTAGCGCGCCACCTGGTGGTTTCTGGACTGCGAGGCCATATCCATTGTCATTTTTCTTGCTTAATTAACTATGGGTAAAGTTTCCAGAGAATTTAATTTCGCGAGGGGGACTCCCTAAGGTAGTTTTTTTTTGAAAAATCGCCTTTCAATCAACTCGTCATAAAATTTGAATCTAGTATCCGAAAAAATTTTAGGAAATATTTTGTGATTCACATTGTTGAATTTTAAAATGTATAAGGAGAAGTTTCTGCGATCATTTTTGGCTTATTTAAAGTGGCTTCAAAAGGCTATATAGGCCTCGGAGGGTTAACTCCCACAGTAACTTCATGGTCACGCGTGACCATTTTCCGTTTTTTCTGTATTATTTAACTTAAGGGGGTAACCGACGGAGGCTGTATNTTCCATATGTCGTGCTGTTTCTAGTATTTCATTCGAGGGCGACGTTGAAAAACCCCTGGTTTTGCCTGAAAATGCGACCGTACTCCCTTTTAAGTGTCTACCATTCGCAATTTTGAAAGGTGACAAATAAATTCTAGATCCGAAAAATTGGGTACCTTCAACTTCAAATTTTCTCAAAAAATCTTCAAAAATCTCCAAACTTACTTTTTTTTGGAAAAAATCAAAATTCAGAAATCCTAGCTTTAAAAAACTCAGTTGGAAAAATTCCTCTACAAATGGGCTATCAAAAAAGTTTCTGAGAAATCTCAATTATCGTCGCCCACATCCTAAAGTGTGACGTAGGGCAGTATACTTTTTGCGTTTTGGTACCCAATAAAAACAAAAATTGTGAAGACTACGATTGGCACGTATCACGTGATATGCTTCACCTTGACGTTTTCCAACTATATTGTTTCTAGAAGTAAAAAATCAAAATTCTAGAATATTGAATGATCGATGCCAAAAATATGGTCGATAGTAAAAATTGCGATAAAACGTAAAATGGATAAATTTTGCAGATTTTGCGAACTCTGATTTGACATTTTCTAGGGTGAAATATACGTGAAAACTACAGTTCATTGAGGAAAACCGAAAATGCTTATTGTGTAGATCTATTTCGTTAATCTTGCGAAAAAGTACATCACAAATTATTTTTGACCATTACACCAATAGGGATACAGTTATTCGTAACCAAGGTGACATTTTTTGTCTCAAAAGTTTCAAAATTCTATACTCTCCCAGACCGGATCCAATGAGTCAAATTTTTTCACAGATCACGTAACGGTAGTATATAAATTATATTAAGAGAATTTTCGAACCGGCGACTGACAACCTTCTGAGAACGCCAAATATAACCGACATTTATTAACATGAAGACTTTCAAAATCTATCTCCCCAGAATATGTTGGCAAAAATACGCTCAAATTTTATCAAAGATCCGCAGAAAATTTAAAGATTAGTAGAAAGTTTTTTGCATATTCGCAGCTAGAACTTGAAATATGATTTTTGTCATTTTCCGAAAAATTCCCGAAAAAAAAGATGCTCGATTTTCGAAAGTAGGCTCAAAAGAAAAACCAGTGAAACACTGATGGAGAAAGTTGGCTTACGTCAAGTGCGAACAATTTTGAACGTTTAGTGGTAAAATCGAGCAACGTATTTTACCTTCATCTTTCTTAAAAATACTGGAAAGAAAATCGAAAAAATGTGAAAATTTTGAAATTCTTTTTTGAGTGATTTGGTTCTATAGTACATTAATACACACCGTATCCAAATTTCAAGCATGGTTTAATAGCCAAGGCCTTTATTACTCAGAGTGCGCATAACCCCTGCTAAGGGGATTGTGGCCCACCAAATGTGGGTGCTCCGCAATGTGCTGGGAGAAAAAGCCCTCTTTAAAACTCAATAGTAAATGGAGAATAAGGCCATCATAATGTTTTCAATTGCACATAATTACATTTGTAGTTCGTAACCTTGAAAGTATAAAATGATAAATTTCTTAAAAATATTAAAAACCAACCGCTAAATGCAGTAAAACCTAATTGCTGCTTGTTTCTCTTCATTGAAGTTTAACTTCCATGTCCCGTAATCCGAAAATACATAAGCCGGATATTATTGTCAGAGAAAACATCCTACATTGTAGCCCTGAGAATTTTGTTTAATATCATCTAATCGCCGAGAATTATGAAAAGCATGCGATAGTATAATAAGCAAATATGGTACATTATTATCAACAAAAATGTTACTCGACGAACGGACAAAGCGATTTCTTCGCTGAAATCATTCTGGTTACTAGTAAATTAAAGCCTACAACAAATTCGAAAATTTTTTCAGATTTCTCGCAAATCATATTATATGCTGATTAATGCGCGCCATTATTACATTGATAGGCTTAAAATGTGAAATATAGTAAAAAGGGGCAAAAATTATAACATAGGATACATATGGAAATACTTTCATTTATTGTAATTATTTGCGGTGATTTAATTCTTGCAATTTAAGACTATCCGATGTCTGGAAATCGTAAATAAATAAATCTATTTGCAAGCAATCCGAAGTTCAAGAACTAGTATTCGATAGTAAAATTTTTCTGCTTGCAATCATTCCATTGTGCTGGGATGGCGGATACAAGAAAAACAATACCGAAATTGAGACCGGTGGTTGGAAATACCCACTGGCACCACAGAATCCCCTTAAGGGGTGGTGCAATTGACAAATCGATATGGGTCTTAAAAAAAACTATTACTCGGTTTAATATATTCTTCTTCTTATTATAAACCCACAAATAATGTTTCATAAATCCAGGCAACTTTTGTAACTACAGAATTTTCGAATTAGTATTGTTTTAAGAAAATTTTGAGTTCGAATTAAACTTATCGAATTCGACAAATTATGAGAATTTTTTAAAAAAAGTTTCGAACATTATAAAAAAAATTCCTTATTTTTTCTTCAAATTATTTTTTCAATATTTGTTTCAAATCAACAAAAAACATTTTTTAAAATGGCCACTTTAACTTTTCGCGTAAGTAACCACATATTTTTTATATGCTATTTGAAAAATCATATGACATGGTTCTGTGATTTTTGGTCAAAAATAATTGGAAATATTTTGAAAATTTCCTCATTTCTTGTTCAAAAATTTTCAAACTTATTTTTCTGGAATCATCAGCTTAAAATATTGAGAATGCCCACTTCAACTGTAATCAAATATGTCCTCGTTTTGTTTCTTTGCTCTTGTTTATACTCTGAATCATAATTTTTGGAACGAAATTACGGTTTGGCAGAAATCCATCGAAGCCTTTTTCAATCCAGAATTAAAAAAAAGTACTACACCAAAACTTGCCAAATTGGTAAGCCGACCCATCAACCTCGTAAAATTTTACAAATTAAACTCATGAAAAAAAATATTTCTTTCGATGTGCTCAAATTTCGGATTTTTTAGTCTTTTTTCAAAAATTTAAATTTTTGATTTTGACGTAGAAATTGTATAAAATTAAATTTTATAAATTTAAGCTAGTGGTCGAGACCGTTTTTTAGGGCTTCTTACTAATAAATACGAAAAAATAAATTTTACTGTAATTTGGATACCTTTGATAGCAAACGCGCGTTTTTTGAGTGTTTAAGGAGGTCGGTGCATTTTGACAGATTTGCACTTTTTCAATGTTTCTTTCTCTTGATGGGAAACTTTTTGCCACTTTAAAATTTTCGGATAAAAACTTTTTCGAACGATAGTTGCCACTTTTGAGCTTTATTCGTCTAATCAGATTTTTTCAGATCGATCATTTTTACTTTATTAATCGTCTTTTAAAAACACACTCAAAAAACGCGCGTTTGCTATCGAAGGTGTCTAAATTAAAGTAAAATTTATCTTTTATTAATTAGAGGCCGTAAAACACGGTCTCGACCACCAGTTCAAATTTAATTTATAAGTGTTTATATGATTTCTACGTCAAAATCTAAAAATTAAATTTTTGAAAAAAGACTAAAAAATCCGAAATTTTAGCACATCGGAAGAATTTTTTTTCATGAGTTTAATGAAATAAATTTTACTTGGTGGATGGGTCGGCTTACCAATTTGGCAAGTTTCGGTAAAATGATTTTTTTTAATTCTGGATAAAAGAGGGCTTCGATGGATTTCTTCCAAACCGTAGTTAAAAAGCAATAATTCGAAAATTCTGAAGGCGTTCCTAGGCCATCCAGTACGTCCTCAAAGAACGAGCCGAGGATGAGAAGGCAGTCTTGATGAGAAAGTTGGCATACGTCATATGTGCGAAATTTTTTGGGTAAGTTTATGTGGGGCGAAGACCAATTCCGAGCACAAAACGTTTTATTTTTAAAACTTTCCATCTTTAAAAAAGATACTTTGGATAAAAATCTGAACAATAATGTGATAAACCATTATCGAAAATCTATTTCTTTTGTTTTGATCAGATTGGGTTTTCTCATGTACACTATCTATTATCACCTACCGTTCAATCCAATTTCAAGCATCCTGTTTTACTGCCTCTAAGTGCCTTTTATATTTAGGAGTCAAAGGTCGCATGATCCCCCTCAAGGCTATTGTGGCCCACCAATTTGGCATTTGGTCGCTTTCTCAGCAATGTGCGGGGAGAAATAAGCCCTTTTTAAAATCTCCCAATACTAATTCACTGTGAACGCAATTCTAAGTGGACCTCTACTATCTTTTTCAATTTTGACACACTTGTCACCCCGTCCGTCGTAAACCTTTGCAATGTATAAACATTCCGAGAGAACTATAATCCTAATCTCTAAAATATAATTTAAAAACACAACCGCAATATAATCCCGCATCAAACCGAGGAGTTGCTTAGAGCTTTTTTCGTCCTTTATGAATTTACACTCTTCCATGTCCACCGTATCCGAAAATCATTACATCAATGCCGATATTTCTTTGTGGTCGATAAATCATTTCTCCCACAATGTAGCCTGGGGAAATTTTTCTTTTTAAATCAATCTTAATTCGCCGAGAAATTTGTAATTTTGAAAAACCAATGCATTGGCTATAGTTTAAATAAATATGCAAAAATGTACATATTTTACACTTAATTATTGTTCTAAAGCTGCACGACAGGTACATGCCGCAATACCTTTATTTCTCTCTTTTTCCATAAATAATTTGCATAAATCTTTGAAGGATTAACTCGTTTTCAGTAAATAATTAAAGCCTGCCACAATAAATTTTTCAAAAAAATTTCAGAATTTTCTCGCAACACTATTTAATGCTGAATTTAATGCGCCGCCTATTATTACAGTTGAATTAGGCTTAATAATTGAAATTGAAAAAAGGGGGCAAAAATTAATAACAATATATAATATGGAATACTTTCTATTTATGTGTTAATTATTTTTGCTGTGATTATTATATTTTTTGCTAATTTAAGGACTATCACTATGTCCTTGAATTGTAAAAATAACATAAATCTTTTGCAAGCAAATCCGAAGTTCCTAGAACTAAGTTATTCGGATAGTAAACATTTTTGGTTCTGTGCTTTGGCTAATCAATGTTCTCATCTGTGCTGGGATGGTCGGATACAAGAGACCAAACAATACCGAGACATTGAGACCGTGCGTTGAAATACCTACTGCACCCACAATCCCTTAAGGGGTGGCGCTGCAACGACAGAACGATATGTGCTTCTTTGATAAAAAAAGCTGATTACTCGTTAAATATACGGTAGTCTTGTCTTCTTACTATTACATCACAAGATAATGTTTCATAACATCCAGGCTACTCTTTGTAACGTACAGAATTATGCGTAATTATTGTTAGTTGAAGTTCTAAGAAATCTTCCTTTGAGTTCGAAATTAAATAATCTTTATCGAATTCGACAAATGAGAAGGAATTTTTTCTTAAAAAGTTTCGAACATGTATAAAAAAAATTTCCTTAATTTTTTTTCTTCTAATACTTTATTTTCAATGTATTCTTGTTTCTTCCAAATCAACAAAAAACATTTTTTAAGGAATGCCTACTTCTCAACTATTCTCGCGTAAGTGACCACATACTTTTTTATATGCTATTTGAAAAATCATATGACATGGTCTTTGATTTTACTAGGTCAGGAATAGAATAATTGGAAACTATCTTTGAAAATGTTCTCTCATTTTCTTGATTTCAAAGAACTTTGTCCAAAACTATTCTTTTCTGGATATCATCAGCTATACATATTGTACGAATGCCCACATTTCAATCTGGTCTAATCTCACATATGTTCCTCGTTTTTGTATTCTCTTTGCTCTTTTTTATACTCGAATCATTAATTTTTATGGAACCGTAAAGTACGGTTTGGGCAGAAATCCATCGAAGCCTTTTTCATCCACGGAATTTAACAAAAAAAGTCACTACACCAAACTTTGCCAGAATTGGTTAAGCCTCCGGACCCCCATCTAACTCGGTGAAAAATTTTACAAATATAAACTCCAGTGGAAAAAAAATATCTTTCTTTCGATGTCGCTCAACATTCTGGGTATTTCTTTTAAGTCTTTTTGGCGCCTTCAGAGAATTATCTTTTTAATAATTTTCGTTTTTGATTTTCTTGCACGCTAGAAATTTGGTATAAAACTTAAATTTAATAAACTTTTAAGCTAGAGTGTCGAGACCGTTTCTTTTAGGGCTTCTACTAATAATACCGAAAAAATAAATGTTTTACTGTTAAATTTGGAAATACCCTTTGAATAGCCAACGCGCGTTTTTGAAGTGCTTTAAGGAGGTCCGCGCTGCAGTTTTGACAGATTTCACCATTTTGCAAGTTCTTTTCTATAAAAGCATTTTTCTCCTGATATGTCGAAAACTTTCGACTTTAAATTTTCGACTACAAAGAGACTTTTATTTTCGAACGATATCCGTTTGGCCACTTTGAGCTTGCCTTTATTCGGTTTAATCTGATTTCGGTTTTGCAAGATGCGATCAAATTTTTAACGTTTATATAACCATTTCGTTCGTTTTAAAAAACACACTCAAATAAAACGCGCTCGGCTATGCTACAGCGTTATAGATTCAAATTAAAGTAATTACAATTTTAATCTTATTAATTTACGAGGCCCGTAAAAACAGGTCTCGACCACCAGTTCAAATTTAATTTATAAGTTTTTATATGATTTCCTACGTCAAAATCTAAAAATTAATTTTTTGAAAAAAGACTAAAAAATCCGAAATTTTCATCCGCACATCGACAAGAATTTTTTTTTCATGAGTTTAAGAAATAAAATTCCTTACTGGTGGTGATGGGTCGGCTTACCAATTTGGCAAGTTTCGGTAAATGATTTTTTTTAATTCTGGATAAGAAGAGGGCTTCGATGGATTTCTTCCAAAACCGTAGTTAAAAAAGCAAATAATTCGAAAATTCGGTGCGTAGTTACAAAAGTTGCCTGGATTATGAAACATTACTTTTGGTGGATATTGAGAAAAATATATAAACCCAGCTAAAAAGTTTTCATCATCAGAGAGCCCATATCCGTATCTGTGTCAAAATGCACCGACCCCGCTTGAGGGGTGGTCGTCGCATTTTTAAGGCAAAAATAGGGGTTTTCATGACATTTGTTAGCAAAAATACATAACGATCGTCGACCAAACATTACCTCTCTCTGATATATTGAACAAAAATCTTGCATTCCTAAAAATAAATCAAAGTGACGGATATGACGTCCAATCAGAAACGTGCTTACAAAAATAACGGAATTACTTTTTTCAAAAATGTATCTCCTCCTGAGTTTTTAGGTTAACAACAATGGATTTATGACTCAAATAAACCGACAAAACGTGAGCAACAACACCAAGTGAGTTTTTTTCTTCGAAAAATTCTTGAATTTGCTCTCAGTATCACCAAAAAACTGTATTTGACCCTTGTTTAGGGTCTCAATCAAAATGTATCTCCTCCCTGGATTTAAAATTACACATTCGAACCAGATAAATGTGCAGCTGAAGAGTCCCGTGCAAAACACCAAGTTGAGTTTTGTCTAAATTTCGGACTCGTTTTTCTGTAAATCGTGTTTCAAATTTCCAAAAATCAAGAATTTCAACTTTTTTTTCATACGAAATATTTTTGAACTCACCAAAAAGTGCTTTCTAGCCATGTATCAAAAAT
>SCLH01000959.1:183212-198223 GCA_004367855.1 Oikopleura vanhoeffeni | reverse complement strand
AAAGCAAATTAATTCGAAAATTCTGTAGTTACAAAAGTTGCCTGGATGTATGAAACATTACTTTTGGTGGATTATTGAGAAAAAATATATAAACCCAGTAAAAAGTTTGATCAATCAAGAGCCCATAGTCCGTATCTGTGTCAAAATCACCGACCCGCTTGAGGGGGTGGTCGTCGCATTTTAAGGCAAAATGAGGGGGTTTTCAATGACCAATTTGTAGCAAAAATACAAATCGTCGACCAAACATTACCTCTCTCTGATATATTGAACAAAAATCTTGCATCCTAAAAATAAATCAAAGTGACGGATAGATGCGTCCAATCGAAACGTGCTTACAAAAATAACGGAATATTTTTTCAAAAATGTATCTCCTCCCTGAGTTTTTGTTTAGGGTACAAAAATGATTTATGACTCAAATAAACCGACAAAACGTGAGCAAAACACCAAGTTGAGTTTTTCTTTCGAAAAATTCTTGAATTTGCTCTCAGTATCACCAAAAAACTGTATTTGACCGCTTGTTTAGGGTCTTCAATCCAAAATTGTATCTCCTCCCTGGATTTAAAAATTACACATTCGAAACCCAGTAAATGTGCAGCTGAAGAGTCCCGTGCAAAACACCAAGTTGATTTTGTCTAAATTTCGGACTCGTTTTTCTGTAAATCGTGTTTCAAATTTCCAAAAATCAAGAAATTTTCAACTTTTTTTTCATACGAAATATTTTTGAACTCACCAAAAAGTGCTTTCTAGCCATGTATCAAAATAAAACGAGTACCAAAATGCTTGTATTTTTCTCATATTAAGAAATTTAATTATGAGAGGATAGGGTCACTTTACAGGGTAATAATGATTTTTCTCTGATTCGGAGTTTAACCATATGAGAGAGTCGGATTATAATGACGTTGATCAATATGGTTCATTAGGGTTTGCTTGCGTGGAGGTCTCTTTTGCGGGGTATTGATCTACAAGTCAAGAACACTTCTAACTTTCTCTTGTAAATGGTTGGTGTATTATTGTTTTTGTTTGTGACTTCATTTGATTGGATTCATTTTTATGGATTCATAAACCATAAAACCCGTATGTAAACCCACATAACTTATCGTGACAGTAAGGCTATGATCATTTCCCTTCTACTATTTTTTTTTTTGTTATTTTTTTGAGTTGTTTATTAATTTAATATTTAAAAAAAATTTTGTGGTCAATTAGGTTTTTTTGGGGGTCAGATTTATGAGGGGTTAAAAAGAACAAAACTTGTGATGGTTCTTTATTGGATATTAACTCTTAGAGAGTTATAGTCTTTCCTGAGGAATGTTAGTTCCTATATTGTATGTTTTACAATCTTCGTAATGGGTTCTGTTATTGGATATAAACTCTTATAGAGTTTAAATCTTTCCTGAGGGTTTATTTTTTGATTTATAATTTTTTGATTATGTTTTTCTTAATTATGGTGTTTTTTTTAGGATCAAATTTTGAAAAATGTGTCAAATTTTGAGGGTCAATATTAAAATGTCAAATTTTGAGGTCCAATATTTTGAAAATTGTCAAATTTTTGAGGACGGTCAACTTTGAAAATGTCAATTTTTGAGGGTCAAATTTTTGAGGAGTCAAAAATAATTTTTAAAGATAAAACTTTGGAGTGGAAACCTTTGAAAAGATTAAATTATGATTATTAAAAATTTGAAATGGGTAAAATTTACAATCATTATCAATCAATATTTTTTTAGGGGTCAAAAAACTTTGAGGTTTCCAAATTTTTTCAAATAATAGATTCTGAGTTAGAACGTTTGTGAAAAGATTAAATTAGTTGATATTAAAAATTTGAATGTAAAATTTACAATCATTCGTATTTGTAATACTTTTTTTAACTCTGCTAAGAAGTTATTTAAGAAAAAATTACTTTTTGTTTTGTATATTTGATTTTTGTTTGTTTTGTATTTGTGTGTTGAGTAGAAGGCTAACTGATAAAATTGCGGGGAAACGTAAATTTACAAGTTATTTATGAAAATAAGTGTTTGAGTAGGAATTGTTTATTTATGTAATTTTTGATGTGATTTCTTAAAGATCTTTTATTGATTTTATTGGTTTATGTGCTTAGTTGATTGAATCATTTAGCCTTATGTGGGTGTTAATACGCGGTTTTAGTATGGTTTCTGAATCCAAGAAGTGGTTTCGGTGCATGCCTCCCGAAAATGTAACGTTTGTGCTTCCCAACAAGAAAAAAGTCACAAAAGAACCAAATCCCAATTATTTTTATCCAAATTATCATTTCGTCAATTAGTAACGATTCATTTATAACGATTCATTCAGTACATAACGAGGTCATGCCCCGCTCCCTCCACCATATTCATCTGGGGGTTTGCTTGCGGGGTGGTCTCTTTTGCGGGTATTTATCTACAAGTCCAACGAACACTCTAAACTTTTCTTGTAAAATGTTTGTATAATTGTTTTTTGGTGTAGTTTCCAAAAGTGATATGTAGTAAAAAAGTAATATTATGGTGATAGGTGAAAAAGTAATTTAGGTTTGGTGTTTTTATCTGGTTTCTATTTTTCAGTTCAGACTGACTTTTCGAATATGATTTGTCAGTATCTTTTATTGGTTTCGTCATGGGGATATGACCTCGTGTATGACTGAATGAATCGTTATAATGAATCGTGTATAATTTGACGAAATGGATAATTTGATAAATAATGGGATTTGTTCGTTTTGTGATTTTTTCTTGTGGGAAAGCACAAAACCGTTAATTTCGGGAGGCATGAACCGAAAACATTCTATGGGATTCAGTAAACCATATAAAACCGTATTAAAACCCACATAAGGCTATGATTCAAATTAAAGAGCTTCGAAAAATAAGTCTCAAAACGCGAACCCGAAACTAAAAAGCCTCTATAGATCGTAAATCTTAGCTTATTGCTGTTGTTCACATTCGTTTTGCTCGCCATATTTTTTTCTCAAGGGAAAAAATCAAATTAATTTGTTGTACCGAGAGGTTACAAAAATAGTGAGTTTCAAGTTGTATGTTTAATAATAACGAGTCGTACGGTCTAACACAATTGGAATATAAATTCAATTATCACGTTTGAATTTGTGTTGATACGATAAATTTCATGTTTAATATTTTTATTTCTTCACCAGCTGCGCAGTTGGCTTGTTACGAAAAACCTATACGATTTTAAATAATCTGAATCAACCGTTGCTATACATTTAATGTCCTGAAAAATCGAATTACAGGATTCAATTATCATAGGTCGTATACTTACGAATTTACTAGTAGTATGATAAAGTTATGGTTCAATTATGGTGGAGGTACATATTCTTTTTCAAAAAAACTAATTCGTAGAGTTTTATTAACTTTGTCTTGTTTTTTCGAATATAGATATAAACGGCAGTGTTTTTTAGTTAAAACTAAAATGATAGGATAAGCTTTCGGTTTGATTACAATCATTATCAAACGATAAACTTTCCAATTTCTCAGTCGAAAAAAGCGGGTGAGTTTGATAATTGATTGTAATAAATCGAAAAACTTATCCTAATTATTTAAGTTTTACGTAGAAAAAAATGATTTTATTGAACCTCCTGTGGTGACACAAGTTGTGTATGTCATGTTTATTTCCGAAGATGTATTCGAAAATGTCTAGATTTTTTAAGTTATTCGTATAGTCGGTGCAAAATGTCGTTCACACATAAAATTGTTTTTACAAGATCAGCTGAAGAATAAGGGGCGCCGCGCATGCGATTGAAACTCTTTGCAAATTTACATGTTTTTCCAGAAAAAAAAATATTAGTGATCATGTTGTACGTTAGTGCGGAAAAATAAGCTTTCCTATTTTCCGGTTTTTTGAAGTATCCGGCGCCTGACAACGCCATCTAAAAAATGTTTTAAGATTGAGCTTATGGACAGTACACGGAAAGACAATCAAGAAATTTGAACGTGTAATGAAGAGTGCTGAAAATACTTCAGCTGTCTCATTTTTCCCCGACGTAAAATTTTCAGAGATGTTTTTTCGAAATAACACACCACTAACTACATTTGTATAAAGGTGTGGACTGGAGTGGTTACTATTTTTTAGACCTAGGTATACTCAAAATCGATTAGGCACGGTCGAGTAAGGCTAGGTCGTTTCATACGTTTTGCTAATAACACAAGTCAAATTCAAGTCACAATCATTAAATGTTCGACCGTAGCAAGCCTTTATTGTATTTTTGGTTTCCTAAATTTATACAGGTAATTGTACAGTTCCTCTAATCTGTTGAAATAACCGCGATGAGTTTGAAGTGGCAAAGACAATTCGTGACGAAATTCCTGTGTATAACAAAATCGACTGAACTGATACATAACCTTCATCTTGGATTCATGCTCGGCCTCATATTGCGAAAACAAATGATGGTTGACTATCGCGAATCAGACGTTCAGAAACCTACTAGGGACGCTTCTCGACACTACGTACTTGCTATGGAAAATGGATCTCAATAAAATTTGCGCGACATGACATCTAATAGTGAAGTTAATCTCATGAATGTTATATAATCATAGTTCCTGCGAGCAATTTGACGTGTAAATGGCATACGGCCCTCGTAATTTATCAACCAAATCATAAAATGTCCACAAATTTCCTATTCATCTGTGACATATAAAATTGATTTAAAATACTGTAGTGAAATATTCGTGCAAGAATTTTAGAACTCTGACAATGGCATCACGGGCGCCCCTAAATTTTATATACTAAAATGCCAAAAAAAATGTCCCAAACCAAAATTTCGATATGCAGGAATAGAAAATTAAATGTTCATGAACAAAGTAGCTATGGAAATATTCCTGCCAGGATTTAAAACTTCTAGGAAAAGTGGGCCATCACGGGCGCCCTACATGTTGTGATCTACTAAAATTGCAAAAAAATTGGTCCCAAACCAAAATTTCGATATGCAGCGATAGAGTATTAAATTTCATGGAAACAATAGCAATGAAATATTTGCGAGACAATTTTAGAAACGTCTAGAAATGGCATCACGGGTGCCCCTAAATTTTTGCATCTACTAAAATGCAACAAATGGGTCCCAAACCAAAATTTCGATATGCATTTTTGAAATGTAAAAATTTTAAAAAAATATTTTATTCCTTGAAGATTAACCGACCTTTCAATTTCTACCTTTTGTAGCTATCAGCCGCGAATATTTCAACAAGTTCAATGTTCCTGTTAGTTTTCTTGAAATTGGTGTTTGAAAATATCTTCTAGCTTATTTCAGGGGAATTTCTCTGTCAATATTCAGATAAATTCAAAAATGAAAATGTGTATGCATTCTTCGTAAGTATTTTTGTCCAGGTCGGATATTCAAACTTATAAAAGTTGGACGTAAAATAGTTGCTAGAGCGCAATGGAGCAAAATTTCAGCTGCTATTTTTATGAACGATCCATTTCCGTTAATATTAATTGAACCTGCTTGATTATCGGCTGGGATAGAAATAAATAATCGGTTGAACACAGCGGGCCGTCAGTGTGTCTTTTCCGACACAATTTCTAGTCCAACGGAACGAACCATTTAAATTAGATTGTTATATATTTGTTGACCAAAATTAGGATGTATTGCTTTGAGGAGAAAGTCATCGCAGTTTTCCGAAAAATGTCAAAAAGTTTTTTAAAGGACCTGGTTTTTGTTAAAAATTAGGTATGATATCAAAAATTGGTTTCATAACAAAAAAAATTGACTAAGGTTTATCTGATTTTATCTATTTTAAAAAAAAATCTGATTTTCTTTATTGTATTTTTCTGCTATGTATACCAATTTTGATACTATGTTGTACGTTTTTTTAGTTTTTTCTTATTATAAATTAGTTAATATTTCACGAGTTTCTTCGATACTGAAACTTAAAGCTATTCATCAAAATATTCATTTTGTTAACAAAAACCCCGTTTTTTGTTATTCACTCAAAACCTCTTCATTCAATTTTGTTTCTTCGCGTACTTGAAACTACACGCGGTTAAAGTTTTCATTAGATTCGAAAAAGTCGGCCTTTAATTTGGTGTCTGAAAGATGCGTGACTACCACGTTGTTGATTTTTTTGGCCATATATCTTGTCCAAGTTTTTCAAAGAAGAATCTAATATTTAAAGCAACGTGTACCTGTCTAAATTTCATTTTTCAGTTTTTTGACTATTGTGGATCGAATCGTCGAGAATAATTACAATCTCTCTAATAAAACGAGTACCAAAATGCTTGTAATTTTCCATATCTAAGAAATTTAATTATGAGAGGATAGGTCACTATACAGGGTATATGATTTTTTCTCTGATCGAGTTTAACCAATGAGAGCATCGGATATAATGACGTTGATCAATAAGAGCTTCGAAAATAAGTTCAAACGCGACCCGAAACTAAAGGCCTATAGATCTTAATCTTAGCTATGCTGTGTTCAAATTGTTTGCTCGCCAATTTTTTTTCAAGGAAAAATCAAATAATTTGTACGAGAGGGTAAAAATATGAGTTTCAAGTTGTATGTTTAATAATAACCGAGTTTACGTCTAACACATTGAATATAAATTCAATTATCACGTTTTGAATTTGTGTTGATACGATAAATTCATTTTAATTTTTTATTTCTCACCACTGCGCAGTTGCTTTTACGAAAAACCTATACATTTAAATAATCTGAATCAACCGTTGCTTACATTTAATGTCCTGAAAATCGAATTACAGATTCAATATCATAGGTTATACTTACAAATTTACTAGTAGTATGATAAGTTATGGTTCAATTTATGTGGAGTTACAATTCTTATTCAAAAAACTAATCGTAGATTTTATTAACTTATTCTTGTTTTTTCGAGATAAAATATAAAGGCTTTTTTTTTAGTAAAACTAAATAATTAGGATAAGCTTTTGATTTATTACAATCATTATCAAACGATAAACTTTCAATTTCTCAGTCGCAAAAAAGCGTGATTTGATAATGATTGTAATAAATCGAAAACTTATCCTAATTATTTAGTTTTACTGAAAAAAAATGATTTTATTAACCCTTGTGTCACACAAGTTGTGTGACACAAGTTGTGTCATGTTTTTATTTCGATAATATTTCGAAAATTCTAGATGTTTTTTAAGTCATTCGGTATAGTCGGTCAAAATTCTTCACAACATAAAATTTGTTTTTTAACAAGATCAGCTGAAAATAAGGGGGCGGCCGCGGCATGCCGGATTGAAACTCTTTGCAAATTTACATTTTTCCAAAAAAAAAATATTAGTGATCGAATGTGTAGTTAGTCGGAAAAATAAGCTTCCATTTTCGGTTTTTGAAGTATCCCGCCTGAACAACGCCATCTAAAAATGTTTTAAGATTGAGCGTTATGACAGTACACGGAAAGACAATCAAGAAATTGAACGTGTAATGAGAGTCTGAAAATACTTCAGTGTCTCATTTTTCCCCACGAAAAATTTTCAGAGAGTTTTTTCGAAAATCACACCACTAACTACATTTGTATAAAGTGGTGTGGTGTACTATTTTTTGACCTAGTATACTCAAAATCGATTAGCACTTTCGATAAGCTAGTCGTTCATACGGTTTATTAATAACAAATCAAATCAAGTCACAATCATTAAATGTTCGACCTAGGCAGCCTTTATTGTATTTTTGGTTTCCTGAAATTATACAGTTAATGTACAGTTCCCTTAATCTTTGAAATACCGCGTGAGTTTGAAGTGGCAAAGAAATTTGCGCTGAAACGAAAACCCTTCTCCTTGTTTAGTAATCAAACAAATTAATCGAGCGTGAACTGATGATGCATAAAATTCGCGTTCAGTTATCTTGGCGCATTCATAGTCTCGGCCTCCACGATTCATTGCGATATATACAAAATGGATCTGTGTTTGCATCTTCATCGCGTATACTCTCTCAGATCGTCTCTCTCAGCATACTATACCTAAGCTATGCTGGAACGCCGTTCCTCCGACTCTATCAATAGCGCGTGTCAGAGAACTTTCCCTGTGGTGGGATTACTAATGCCGCGACTGACATGCTATAGTGGAAGTTATCTCATGTGTTATATACACCTACATAGTGTCCTCGCGGCTGCGTGTGGCATACCTCTCGTACGATTTCACACCCATCATATTCTCATCGTTCTATTCTCTGCCTACACTTAGTACTGTATGAAATATTCGTGCAAGAATTTAGAACTCTAGAAAATGGCATCACGGGCCCTAAATTTTTATATACTAAATGCAAAAAAATGGTCCCAAACCAAAATTCGATATGCAGCGAATAGAAATTAAATTTCATGAACAAATAGCTATGAAATATTCCTGCCAGAATTTAAAACTCTAGAAAATGGCATCACGGGCGCCCTACATTTGATCTACTAAAATGCAAAAAATGGTCCCAAACCAAAATTTCGATATGCAGCGAATAGAGTATTAAATTTCATGGAAAAATAGCAATGAAATATTTGCTGCAGAATTTTAGAACTCTAGAAAATGGCATCACGGGTGCCCTAATTTTGATCTACTAAAATGCAACAAAATGGTCCCAAACCAAATTTCGATATGCATTGAATGTAAAAATTTATAAAAAATATTTTATTCCTTGAAGATTAACCGACTTTCAATTTCTACCCTTTTGTAGCTATCAGCCGCGAATATTCAACAAGTTCAATTTCCTGTTATTTTCTTAAATTGGTTTGAAAATATCTTCTAGTTATTTCAGGGGAATTTCTCTGTCAATATTCAGATAAATTCAAATGAAATTGTATGCATTCTTCCAAGTATTTTTTCCAGTCTGATTTCAAACTTATAAAAGTTTGACGTAAAATAGTGCTAGAGCGCAATGAGCAAATTCAGCTGCTATTTTTATGAACGATCATTTCCTTAATTAATTAATCCTGCTTGATTATCGGCTTGGGATAGAAATAATAATCGGTTGAACACAGCGGGCCGTCAGTGTGTCTTTTTCCGACACAATTCTAGGTCCAACGGAACGAACCATTTAAATAGATTGTATATATTTGTTGACCAAAATTAGGATTATTGCTTGAGGGAAATCATATCAGTTTTCCGAAAAAATGTCAAAAAGTTTTTAAAGACCTGTTTTTAAAAATTGTATATATCAAAAAATGTTTCATAACAAAAAAAATGACTAAGTTTATCTGATTTTATCTAATTAAAAAAAATCTGATTTCTTTATTTATTTTTCTGCTATATACAATTTTTGATACTTATGTTACGTTTTTAGTTTTTTCTTATTATAAATAGTTAATATTTCACGAAGTTTCTTCCGTACTGAAACTAAAGCTATTCATCAAAATATCATTTTGTTAACAAAAACCCCGTTTTTTGTTTCACTCAAAACCTCTTCATTTCAATTTTTGTTTCTTCGCTACTTGAAACTCACGCGGTAAAGTTTTATTATTATCGAAAAAGTCGCCTAATTTGGTGTCTGAAAGATGCGTGACTACCACGATTGTGATTTTTTTGGCCAAATTATCCTTGTCCAAAGTTTCAAGAAACTAATTTAAAGCAACTGTACCTTCTAAAATTTCATTTTCAGTTTTTTTGGACATTGTGGATCGAATCGTCGAGAATAATTACACCATGATTGATTGGAACGGGAAAAGAACAACCTGGGGGTTTTGGAATCCGGCAGCAGTCAATTATGACATTGATAATTACTCTGAAAGGAATCTCAATTCATTACAATTATTGTCACGGATTTTATTTTAATCAAGACAGGTGTTTTCACTTTACAAAATCATTTCCTTCATGAGATATTATCATAATACCATCTACCATTTGCACTCAACCGAACGGTATAATTATCATTGATGCATCGATTAAAACACATCGTTATTTGAGGTACACAATGGTACGTGACATGAACGTCATGTAATTGAATTAAAGCTGGAAATCGAAAGAATACATATTATTGCTTAACCCCCAGAAAAAAAAGTTCCGCCAAGAAACAAGAGCCGATATATCGGCTCTACTTTGAACGTTGTTTACAGAAAGCTCAAGGTAGTTTAAGCTCCAATTACTTTTGCAATAGGAAGCTGAAAAGTTATATTTTTGTATCAATAATTTCAAATTTTAGAATTTTGATTTTTAGTTCTAGAAAATATAGTTGGAAAACCAAGGTGTAGCATATCACATGATACGTGCTCATCGTAGTCTTCACAAATTTTGTTTTTATGCGTTCCAACGCACAAGTATCTGCCGTACGTCACACTTTAATCCGATTAGATCTATATCATCAATCAAAATTTATTTTTAAAAAAGTAAAAAAAAATGATGAAAAAATCACAAATTTCTATGAAAAATGGCTAATTTTCCAAATAAAAGCAGATTAATACACTTTTAAGGGGGTACCCGACGGAATATTTTGCGCTCATTTAGGGCCAATTTNAAGGGATCACAGGCGCGGAGGACGAATTCTCTGTCAAGAGAGCACACAATAAATCAAATGAAATTGTAATGCATTCTTTCCAAGTATTTTGCCAGTCTGATTTTCAAACTATAAAAGTTGACGTAAAATAGTGCTAGAGCGCAATGCAAAATTCAGCTGCTAATTTTTATGAAACCGATCATTTCCTTATTAATAATCCGCTTGATTATCGGCATTGGGATAGAATAAATAATCGGTTGAAAACAACAAGCGGGCCGTCAGTGTGTCTTTTTCCGACACAATTCTGAGGTCAAACGGAACGAAACGCATTTAAATAGATTGTATATATTTTGTTGACCAAAAATTTAGGATTAATTGCTGTTGAGGAGAAATCAATCAGTTTTCCGAAAAAATTGTCAAAAAAGTTTAAAGACCTGTTTTTAAAAAATTGTATAATATCAAAAATGTCATTCAGAAACAAAAAATAAATTGTATCTAAGCTTTATCTGATTTATATCTAATTAAAAATAAAATCTATGCATTTCATATGAGTTTTCTTTGCTATTATAGACAATTTTTGATAACAGTATGGTGGAGTGTAGTTTTTTTTAAATATATGTAAATAGTTAATATTGTCACTGAAGTTTTCTTCGCTACTTGGACACTAAGCCTATTCATCCAAAAATATGATTTGTTAAACAAAAACCCCGTTTGTTTGTTTCCACTCAAACTCTTCAAATTTCAATTTTTGTTTCTTCGCTACTTGAAACTCACAGCGGTAAAAGTTTATATTATCGAAAAAGGTCCGCCTAATTGGTGTCTAAGATGCGTGAGCTACCACGATGGTGATTTTTTGGCCACAATTATCCTTGTCAAAGTTCAAAAGAAACTAATTTAAAGCAACTGTAACCTTCTTAAATTTCAATTTTCAGTTTTTTTGGACATGTGGATCGAATCGTCGAAGAATAATTAACATGATTGATTGAACGGAAAAAGAACAACCTGGGGGTTTGGAATCGCGGAGCAAGTCAATTATGACATTGATAATTACTCTGAAAGGAATCTCAATTCATTACAAATTATTGCACGGATTTATTTTAATCAAGACAGGTGTTCACTTACAAAATCATTTCTTCAAATGGAGAATATTATCATAATAACCATCTACCCATTTTCACTCAACCGAACGGTATAATATCAATTGAATGCATCGATTAAAACAACATCGTTTATTTGAGGTACACAACTGGTACGTGACATGAAGCGTCATGTAATTGAATTAAAGCGGAAATCGAAAGAAATACATATTATTGCTTAACCCCCAGAAAAAAAGTTCCGCCAAGAACAAGAGCCGATTATATCGGCTCTACTTTGGACGTTGTTTTACCAGAAAGCTCAAAGGTAGTTTTAAGCCCAATTACTTTGCAAAGGAAGCTGAAAAGTTATATTTTTGTATCAATAATTTCAAAATTTTAGAATTTTGATTTTTGTTCTAGAAAATATAGTTGGAAAAACCAAGGTGTAGCATATCACATGATACGTGCTCATCGTAGTCTTCACCAAATTTTGTTTTTTTAATGCGTTCCAACGCAACAAGTATCTGCCGTACGTCACCCTTTAATCCGATAGATCTATATCATCATCAAAATTTATTTTTTAAAAAAAGTAAAAAAAAATGAAATGAAAAATCACAAAATTCTATGAAAAATGGCTAAATTTTCCGAATAAAAGCAGATTAATACCTTTTTAAGGGGGTAACCCGACGGAATATTTTGCGCTCATTTAGGGCCAATTTTAGAAGTGACTCAAAAATCTTTTCAAAAACTGTAAATATAATTTCAAGACAATTTGAAAATCATTGGTGGTAAATTTGCAAAGCTCTCCTAAACTAGAAAGTACTTTTTTCGGAAGTTTTGAAATCAGCGAGGCGCATTTAAAAGAGAGAGAAAAAAAAATATTTGAAAAAAAATACCTAAATCACTTTTGTTATTATTAGAAAATGACTCAAACAAATTTTTCAAAAGTGTATAACATTCAAGACAATTTGAACATTCATTAGTGGTATTTTCAAAGTCTATATAACTCAGAAATACTTTTTCGAAGTTTGTAAATCATCAAAAGGCGAGTTAAAAAAAGAAAGAAACCATATTTATTTGAAAAAAATACTATGACGAAATCACTTTGGTATTATTCGACGTACTAAAGTTTATCTTGGTGTAAGAAGGAATTTAAAGGTTTTGAAAACATGTACACATATGTATAAAAATCAATCTGAGTTAACTTACATTTGGTAAACTTTCGTCATCCTTCTCTCATTCAAAAATATAAAAAATAAGATAAAAAAGTATTTAACATCTTATTTCGATGAGAGAAAATTATACATGATTTTAGTTTGAAGTTTTTCGGAAAAGAATCAAAACGTAGGTTTGATTGGTTGTCTTTTCAATACCTACAGGGCAAAAAAATCGGTATCAAAAGAACCTAAAAATCAAGATTTTAAGATAAAAATTATTTGCTTTGATCACAATCTTTGCCAAAAATTGGCAATTTTCAGTTGTATGGATGGACAATATTGTAAACTGTGTTCAGTATCAGCTGCGGGTCGCGATAGAAGAATTTTGGACAAAAACGATTCGATATCATGTCGGGAAACAGCTTGGATGATATCAGGTTTGATTATCCGAAAGTTATTGTCCTGATTGAAAAAGTTTTCCAACTGACGCAAATAAATTTTTCGCCAGCTTTAAAAAATCACTGCACTTGGTAAACATCTTTTTTAAATTACTCAAATACAACGCTTGGCGAAAACTCTATCCACTATTTTTGAATTCAGCAATTGTGAAAACTGATAAAAAAGACGTTAATAAAAAGTCAATTTTGAAAAAAATTTGAATTTTTTTGAATTTTATGCCTGAACTCAAAACTTTGAAGCGCTTCTAGGAAAAAAGTGAGAGACGGTATTAAAAATCTGTCAGGTTTAAAAGTGTTCTCTGAAATGTTAATTCAAGCCTGATAAACAGGAAAAAAAATAAAAAATTATGATATACAAACATGGTGGCGATGTTTTTGTGCCAAGACGTGCAAAATTTTCTATTGTCTGACCAAATCAGGGAAAATTTTGATATTGAATGTTTTCTGAATTTTTTGCCATTTTGCTTGCGCAAAAATTTCGTCGAAAAGTTTGTCTTTCCTTTACAGTCGAGGCCTTATAAATAATGTGCTAAATTCATGATCATAAAGAAAAAAGAATTTTTATTGTCGTATTATTATGTATTTGTATTTCCATAAAATGGTATTTATTTAACGTTTCGGCTAATAGCCATCATCAGAAGTGAGAGAATAAGAATTTGAGTCGGAAAATGCAGCAGTACTTTTGCCGCGAAATGATTTTTCGTAATTGGGCCTCAGATGTGCGCCAATTAAAGCCCAATTACTAAGTGATTAAATTATCAGGAATCACAAAGGTACATAATAATGTCATACACTTGTGTTTTTTCTGTATGTTTATTTCTAGTTTTTTAAGTGTGATTAATAATCCTTCGAAAGTTTTTCTAAAATTTTAGTTAACTTAATTATTTTCTAAAACTTTAAATTTATTTTTTATACATTTTCGAAGAATTATTTTAGGAGCGTTGTCTGGATCAACGTTGTATTTTTCGAAAAATTTTTGACTATAAACTAGACACTGTGTTGTATGTTGAAAACATGCGAGGTTTTATCCCTTCGATGTTCCTTAATACTTTCCACAATATGCGTTTAGTCTCTCCTATGTATGTCACTTATGTGAGAGAGGGGGCTAAAGGGACGGAATTAAAGGGCGCTAAAGAGACCCAGGGTTGCTGCAAATGCCTCAGAGGCCAATTAAACAGATCAAGGGTGAGCCATTATGTGAATTTGCAGATTGAAAGTTTTTTGATGAAAGTTGCAGATTAAAATTTTCTGATGAAATTTTTTTGCTGAAATTATTATTGTATTGTATTGACGACTTGTATTGTGGTAGGGCGAGCGCTATTACAAAAAAAAGTATAATTGGATTTAAAGTTCAAATGATATTTTGTGATCAAAGATGGTCATTTTCCACATTTGGAAATTTTCACCGACCATCTGGTTCTTCCATAAACAGATGATTAACCGCTGGAAACCGCTAATTATGACGACTTACTATTACGATATTTCGAAGCGTATTATGTACAAAATTTGAAAGTCATAAAAAATGATTTAGATAAAAACTATTTTTTTAATTAGTTTTTTATTAATTAATCTTGATTTATCTTAATTTAAATTGATATTTTTTTGGAAAATTTTTAAACCAAGCTTAGTTATCTAAGATAAGCACCAGGATTCCTAGAATATACTTGAAATTTTTATATGTTATTTCGTTTTTGAAATATCGTGATAGTAAGTCGTCATAATTTTTTTCGATAATTTTAAACTTTATTCAAAGATTTTCAGTACAGTTCAATTATTTAATTGCAAACAAACTCATGCAGATTGCCATGAGTCGCCAAAGTTTTTGATAATGAACTGCAGGTTTTGTGTTGCACACTAGTTTGATACAGATACAGTCGGATTGAATAGCCGCCAGGTTTGCACTGATCAGGATTAACAAAACGGGCGCCCCCAGCGGCCTCCAACTGTCCCCGCCTCGAAA
>SCLH01000959.1:170525-182511 GCA_004367855.1 Oikopleura vanhoeffeni | reverse complement strand
TATATAAACTACTTCTTACTTCTTGATTTTTGCCCATCAATTGTTAGATTCAACATTTATTTTCATAAATACGCACAAATTTTCAAAATTATATTTCTACTTATAATATCAAAATTAAATTTCGAAAATATCCATTAGTGTTCCATAATTAGTGTTTTTTACATGTCAGTTTTCAGAATTTTGAGTTCAGGAAAAATCTCATTATTTGAAATTAATAAAAGCATTAATTTTATTGAATCTAGGATATATTTATTTATTATTGCATATTATTAAAAATACAGTATAAAAAAATTGGACGCGGACAACTGGAAGCCTACCCTCAAAGTGCGCTAAGTACAAAAATTGCTCTTAGCGCTTCTTTAAGGTCTCTTAAGCCTTATCATCCAGCCTTTTCGCTTTATAATTTGATGGTCGAAATTCCCGAGATTTAAATTCAGCATTTTTTTGGTTAATTAGTTTTTCATAAAAATATTTTTGGTGGTGTTAAGAGCTTTTNTTTTCAAGGGCTATGGGAGTAGAGGTGGTGTTATTACACCGGTGAATTTCTCCGACTAAAGACGATATTTTATAACTTTTAGGTGAAACAGAGGTCTTGAAATTAATCATATTTTCAGATGCAGCAAGTTTTCGGTGCATCTCAATTTGAAGATTACCATTTGTGTTTACAATTACGGTATCCAAAAAAATTAACCTTGAATAAGTCATTGTTTCCATGGTAAATTGTAAACATGGGTGATTATTTAATTTATTTAAAAATTTATTTTTGTAATTACTTTTTACGAAACAGACAGTCTGTTACAGACTATATCATCAATATAGCGAAAATATTGTTTCACATTTTCATTAGTAAATTCAGGGTCAGCAATTTTTTCGAAAACTTATACACTAGTTAGTAACTAGTAGTTACTCGTATGAGTCGCCGCCAAACCAAGAGAAAAAATTGGAACTCATCTAATCATTTGTTAAATAAATTTGAGAACCCCCAGTTTCGTGTCCGACAATAATGAATTATAGTCTATAATTTATAGATATCGAGGGACTCGACTTGAGCAATTACTGATGGCGTTAACCACGCCGCATGGTGTTATTTTCCAAGCGTGAATCCAAATTTTTGTTAGTACGAGGTGACAGTGTCAGGGCTGGCCACAGCTGGCTTGATTTGTTGGCTTGGCTTGATCAAGCCAAGCCAAAGCCAAGCTTTCAAAATAAAATTTTCGAGCATGCTTGGTTTTCAATTTGGCTTAGCTTGGTTTTTAAATTTGGCTTGATTTTTTGGCTTGGCTTGACTTTTAAAACAAATTTTTTTTGTTTTGTTAAAAACATTCAAATATTTATTGTTTGTAAAAGTAAGGAAAAAAGATAAAAAAAATCAAGACACATCACATTTCAATGTAAGGTGTCTGCAGTCGAGCAACACTTCAAGATTAAACATTTTTGAAAACTGCATTTTACGTAAAATTTGATGCTGATGACGAGACTGAACTTTATTTTTGTAAATATAATTATCATAGCTGAATTCTGATTGGCTCAAATTTTACCAATCCAGTAAATTGATCATTGCTCAATCCA
The DNA here is from genome assembly GCA_004367855.1 of Oikopleura vanhoeffeni. NCBI lineage: Eukaryota > Metazoa > Chordata > Appendicularia > Copelata > Oikopleuridae > Oikopleura > Oikopleura vanhoeffeni. The sequence continues at coordinate 180,942 of SCLH01000959.1, read as the reverse complement.
AGCGGCTTGGACCAAGCCTTCAAAATTGGTGTGCTTTGGCCAGGTCTGTGCCACTATATCATAAATTCATTCAAAATTGAAAACTTAAATGCTAGTAAAATTTTTCGCTGTCTGGAGGTTTTGGTTTTGTCATTTATTTTATCTTAAAAAAAACTAGTGTATAATTCCATGAAAAATCGATAACAGCTAATGTTTTGTCGTAGAAATACTATCCATAAATTTTATTAAAAAATCGTTCGTCGGAATTTTTTTTAATCCAAGTTTTCAATATCTTGCGGAATTTTTTTCATTCGAAAATTATTTCAAATTAAATTGATCAATGACCATTTTCAAATATATCTGAAGTATGCAATAATTAGTTTTTCGTCTCTAACCTTGAGATCAAAATTCGTCCGATAATTGGTTTTCGTAACTGACCTTGAGATCAAAATCTGTCTATTAGGGAAAACGTTACTAGAAAGTATTAACTTGATATATGTTTATTTTTCGGAATATGTAAAAAGTACGATATAAATTGAATCGATGTTAAACATTTAACATATTGGAGAAACGTTTGATTTAGCAGAAATCTGCAGAGAACATGCGTTTTAGAACTCGCGATTTTCTTGATATATCTCCGAAGATGATCATCAGATTGTTCAACTATATTAATTCGAACAACTTTGAGCGCTAATACTGTGATAATTACATATCCGATTTATCTTTTATAAGATTGCTGTAAAAGCAGAAGGCCCAAAATTTCAAATTAATGCAAAACATTTATAAAATATTTAAATGTATTGGTCGAAAATGCTTGTCGAAACCAACCGTTTTCATACCATAGTCTACTGATTGAACTTGACTTTTTACGAAATAATTTTATCTAACATATTGTTCAAAATTATCCAAGGTTCGATGATTTTGTTTTCTGAGTTGCTACAAGTCTCTAATTTAAAAGTTTTTTTGAAATATCCTCAATTTTAAGTCAAAAAATACAAGGTACCAACCAAATCTATTCAATTTCTTACAAAGTGGGAAAAATATTTTTAACAGAACATTTTTTAGCAAAACATTTTTAACAAGAAATTTTTTAACAAAACATTTTTTAACAAAATATTTTTCAACCATTACACATGAATCGTACAATATTGTATTCGTTTTTCGACCCCCGAAGTCCCTTAACTTTAACCGCTGACTATTTTTTTGAAGGTTCACTATGATTATACAAAATTGTCTGAAATTTTAACATATGAAATTTGAAACTAAATTGCATCAATCCCCTTCGACTGAGAGCAGTCGAAAGACAAAACAAAATTTTATTTTGAGCTCTCTTCTTAAAGTTTGGCGACGCTTCTTACAAACGGCTGTGACATTCTAGCATTACAATATTTTGTATCATAAACATCAGGAAAATATTAAATTGTACGGAGATTAAGAACATGTCGATTAAAATGTCATGACATATTTTTCTGCGTAATGAGAGCGTTCGAGAAATTGAAAATGATTTTTTTCAGAACACCCTTGTCTCACGAAACTTAATATTGACATCGATTTACTTCTTATTATGTTTTAAAAATCCAGTCACTGATGCAGAATGTTTTAGAGATCAAAATTTTTGTTTTGAAAACTAAATCAGACTAATATCGTGTCAATGCATGGGCTTTTAAGGTTGGTACGCCGACCTTCGAAAATTCACAATAAAAAAATTTGGAATAAAAAGTTTGATAATTTTAACTCGGATATTGCCCTTTATTGCCCTTTCCCAAAGATTTGGTCCCTCAAAGCGTGGGCGAGAAATTAATTGAGGGTGAGGCCTCAAAGTGAGGGGCTTGTCTATTTTTGTGAAGAAGAGGCCAGGACGCCAGGTGCGAGCTTATTACGTAATATTCGAGAAGGTTTAATTGAGTGAAAATTTACCTTATACCTAGTAGTACTAGTAGTTCAAATCTGGCCCTGAGACAATATGCCGCTAGCTGGCGCGCGCAAGTTTTGGTCTAAATATAATTCAATCTGGAGTGGGCTAACTTTGTAGCATTTCTTGAAGACTTTCGCTAATTAGTCTTATTAAAAAGTCCAAATGATGCATCAATCTTTAAAAGTTTCGAACGTCTGTTTAGTTCTCTCAAAGTGCGTAGAAAAAATTAAACAAACCTGAAGGCCTAAAAATTGACTTAAAAATTAAACCAGAATTTATAAATAAGACAATTTTTAAAATAACGATGGCTGGGAATTTTAGTTAAAAATATTCGACTATGTTAGAAAAGTTGTCTAAGAGGCTGAATTTATGATAACTTAAAATGCTAAAATAATCACCTGAAACTCGTAAGTTAACTCCCGTAGTGGCCGACAATCTCTGGACCCGTAGTGTCGTTCTGGCTTTCTGACCAGAGTTTTTAAAATCAGTATATAACCGAAGGATTCATTATTAAGCATATATTTTTTCAATGGTAATCATATTATTCAAAAAATTTTCTTACAGCTATAATAACAATTTGTAAAAAATCATTAAAAGTTATCAAATGTGATAAGAAAATCTAAACTCTCTCATTTTCGCCGATTCTCACAAACAAGTGCATAAGTAACACAAATTTAGGGTTAATTTGGCATTTTCAAATTTGAAATATGAAAACGTCACCAATTTGGGTATTAAATCTGCAAAAAAAATTTGATGTTTTTATTAAAATTTTCACAAAATCAGCTTCATAAAAATAAAACTATTTTTGATAACAAAGTTCAAGCCTTATTTAATGAGTCAATTATGTACTGAACGGTCACTAAAGAGCCAAAAATAGTCAAATTTTTGAGGTTTCACAGGGTAATTGTTGCTCTCTGGCGACCTTTCAGTAAATAATTGACCCATAGTTGCTAATATTTTCATGAGAAAGTTGACCCTTCGGATTATTTTGAGGGTACTAACGAGTTTCCACGATGAACTTTGAAATTAACGGTAATTTGATATACGGTACACAATATACTGTATTTTAAAAAAGTACTCAAATCACATAAAAACTTTGGGGAGGAACTTCAAGCGTTTTTAAGACTTTTTTCTCATTACATGCAAAGTCACGACATAAACTCAAACGTCGACAGAAATAATTCAAAAATAAGGTTTGGAATATGTCATAAATTAATCCCTATTTCTTGAAAAAATAAGATCACGTTGACGTTTTTGGAAAAATATTATTATGTTTAAAACTTCTTAAATAAGGTGTTTATTTTTTCGGCGTAATTTGATCACTATTTGTTAACTTGTATCAAAATCTTTTTCCTAATTTGAGAGGTCACGTGATTGTTTTTGGACTTTGGTGTAAATGGAAAAAAGCCTTAAAAACTTTTAAAGAACCACTTCACTTTTTTCAAAAATTGATTTATGTAATTTTTGAAAAAAACAAGCTCGGTATCGGCAATCGGTATCGGCAAGCTCGAGTGTAGGCAAGCTCCGGTTGTAGACAAGCTCGGTTTAGAAAGTCGGTATGGCAAGCTCGGTGATCGGCGCAGTTCGATTCGGCCAGTTTGGGTCGGCAAGCTCGGTTTCGGCAAGCTCGGTGGTCGGCAAGCTCTGTTCGCAAGCTCGGTATACGGCAAGCTCTATCGGGCAACCCGGTGTACTCATTAGAGGTAAGCTGTGATTGATTAACTTCAAGAGATATAAATTAATACAAGAGAAATATTTATCGGTAGTGAAGTCAATTATTGTCATATCCGATGTTAAATTATCAACCTTTTTATTCCAAATTTTTTTATTGTGAATTTTCGAAGGTCGGCGTACCAACCTTAAAAGCCCATGCATTGACCACGGTATAAGTCTGATTTACTTTTCAAAAAGATATTTTGATCCCAAGAACATCTGCCATCAGTGACTGAATTTTCAAAACATAATAATAAGTCGAGAAAAAGCCAATCGGTTTTGTGAGACAACATTTTTGAGGTAGCTACACCACCTTAAAAGCCCTTACATTGACCAGGTCAAATCACCGTGAGAAAATAATTGAAGAATAAGTTTGAAAATGTCATAAATTTTTTATTTCTTAAAAATAAACTCACGTGACGTTTTTGGAACAATGCCTGTTATGATTCAAAATTCTAAGATATATTGCGTTTATTTGCCCTTAAAATTTTTCGCGCGACGTAATTTTGAGTACTATTTGGTGACTCGAACAAACCTATTTCTGATTTAACAGGCCACGTGATTAGTTTTGGCTTTGATGTAGTGGAAAAAAGTCTTGAAAACTCTTTATTAACCTCCTCATTTTTTTTCAAAAGTGATTTAAGTTATCTTTTGAAAAACAGTTATCTACAGCCGGGTCCGGCGGATAGTGGGCGGAGTTAGGTGAAATCCGGCTAATAGTGCAGGTTTTGAGCGAAAACTTTTCGCTAGCACAAAACGGCAATAGATGGGGTTTTTTCAAAACTTCTAGGCAAAAGATAGGCGTTTTCGAAAGCCAAAATATAGGCATATTTTAGATTTTTTGAATGACAAAACTATTCATTTATTTCTTCGTTCTATATCTTTTTTTAGTCACGTTGATTTGCCATCAAAATCTGCACAACAATTTTTGTTCAAATAAATTCCAGCAACTTATTTCATAGGCATTTTTCGGGGAACTTACAAAACGCTGGACAATTTTGTTGAGCGGCAGTAGAGTGATGTCGCGAGCAGATTATATGTTTGTTTGCGAGCGGAAAAGTGTTTTTGCTTCTAATGTAGTAGGACATAACAATAAAGGTAGAAAAAGTGCACCATTTTAAAACGTTCTCCAAATCAAGTGAAGTAAAATTTTTTCCGCAGAATATTTAAATTTCCGCATGGTACGAATCAATAATATAAAATTTCCTTTCTTTTCAAAAAAACTAAAGATATAGTCCGTGTATTGTTTGAACATCTTCAGAATAGGTTGCTTATTTTTTGGTTGAAAATTGTCTCGCGACAATTTCAAAGTTTTCCACTCATTCTCTCAGTTAATATATGATTATAGAAACATTATTTCAATAAAATATCATTTTTATCCAAATACTTAGAACGATTTTTCAATGTTCCAGCAAGGATTTACGGCCATTTTTTTTCTCCGGGAGAAACACATGGCCCCGATTTAGCTTTTGGTTGCTTTTGGGCACTTTCTTTATCTCCGTTCAACGCTGTCTGAGGCCGAATGGACAGAAGAAAATGGCACGCATTAAAAAAACTCAGGAGCATAGTAGAAATTTAAATATTTAAAAATATTTGAAAAACGTGATAAAATCGAATAGATAATACTGCAAGCTAGAGATGATAAAAATTAAAATGAAACTCCGATCAATAAACTCGAAAAATGTTTTAAGGTTTTCAACCGTCACTATTTGCAATTATGAATTAAAATGGAGCAAAATCGAGCCTATTCTTCACTCTCTGACTACCCTTTAACTAAATATAAATCTTAGACCTCTGTTTTTATGCCAATCAGAGCCATCTTCCAGCCGCGTCCGCGATAGGATGAAATCCGGCTAATAGGGTGAAGGTTTAGGCCGAAAACCTGTCACTTATCCGCGGACCTGCTGTATTTTTGGCCCACCTTAATCTTACAATTACCGGTCCACGTGAATCATTTTCTGCGCTAACAGTATAGGCATATACATGCTAATGGAAAAAAAGTCCGGAATTACTTTCTGATTCACGGTACAAAGGTTTTTTTTAAAAATTCCAAAAACAAGTATGCAAAAATAAGTACTGTCTATACAATCAAAATTTCTAAACAAAAAGCTCGCACAAGACGTCAATTATTGAAATAGTCGATTAATCATCTTTGTAAATGCTACTTACTTTCTAACAGGAGCGATCTCCGCGTCTCGATCTGATTTTCATATTTGACAAGATCCCTCTCTAGGCCCTACTAATCGGAAACAACACCTTGTACGGTGCACAAGAGTGTATCAATTTGCTCCGATCATACGGTTCGCATCTTCGTACTATCGAGAAGTGTTCATCTATCTCCATATACTTAGCCGTATATGATTATATTAGCCTATTGAGACACTTGTTGACTGTTCTCTCATGGACTTAGTATCAAGACGTTTTGCCGCTTTTCGTCCCAATATTATGAAAAAATACATATTAGTTTTTTATGCGTCAAATCATATTTACGAAATTATAATAACAGATAATAAATCTAGGATTTAACAATAGGTTCAAAGAAGTGCCTCTGCAGTCATTCTCCGTGACTCAGGGACTCTAGTTAGACTTCACTGATGTCACCATGTACCAGCCCCCAAAGCATAAAGGTTTTCAAACGGAACACACTGAAAGTTGAATAACAATGACAATATATTCATCATAAATTATTTTCAGAATGGAAAGAGATGACTTTTTGACGAAACTGTTACAATTTAACGACATCTCTTCTCTATTCTCGGAAATCTCCTATATGAAATATAATCATCCGTGATAAACACATGATTAAAAAAATTATATTAGTATGTGATACCTCATGAGACTAATTTAATTTCGAAACCTAAAAGTCACTGTTTTAAGTGATGTATTTATTATTTTATTTGTCGACCCGACATTTCCGTGTGAATTCTTCAGACGAACTAAATCGTAATTGAAAATTGATTATTTAAATTGTAGATTTCTCGTCTCACTTTCTACAATTGGTGCATTTTCACAAGTTTGCAATTTAAAGTCACATGGTAGCTTTGAGCCACCCACGCTTTTATTGATCGAAGATGTAGCACAAGGATATTTCAAAGGAGATCGCCTACTTGAAGTATTGTGACTCATTCAGACTACGTGACATGTCATGAGTCTATGACACGAGCGAGTTTCAATATTCTCGGGCATCAAAGAAAGACAAAAATGACGATTAGTTTGCTACAGAGCAAATAAGCAGTGGTTTTTCTTGCTTAATTCATAAAGAGCCAAGTGTCTGAGCATAATTGAAATTTGACTGATTGAGAAATATATGTACACCTACTACTAAGAGCGACTATTAGCGACCAATCAGGGACGCCGCTTTCCAAAATCTACAACTTATGATGAAAGAAATTTTGACAGCATCGCTTAAGGGATCCAATCAATGCGTTCAAGTTGCACCTCGAAATCCTACAATTGGGCATAAAATTCAGCTGTACAGCCCGTTTTGCTCAGAACGAAATCTTTCCCATCCCAAGACCTACATGTGCGGTCAATTAAATGTAAAAATTGCAATTTGTTTCTTTTTATCTCATTATTATGATAAAAATTCAAGGAGTTTCACCGATTTTAAATTTTCAATATTTCCTGAAAATCACCTCCAAATAGTATTTCCTTTATATTGTATTTGTTTATGGTTAATTTTCATATTTTTATATCTTAAATCTTAAAAAATACTCCGAAATGATATCAATTTAATTTATTTGAATCATTTTATTTATCCAGGATAAATTATCCTTTATTTTTTTTTAAATATATTTTATCAAACATTACTTGTAAATCAAGTATAAATTATACTGAATGTTGTATATTATATTTATTAAATATATTAAAGGTACTAGCCTCGTATTGAACTAAGTTAAACCGATCAAAAAATAATAATGAGCTGGATGTCATGACAGTGTGATAGTCACACGTTCAAGTCACCATTAAAGTCTAAATAAAATCCAAAATAAGACTTATTTGGCATCAGCTTCGGTCTTAAGCAAACAATACGGTATTCGAGCTAAACATGACTATGTCGAAGATCATTTCAAGCCGTTATTTTATAAATATGAGTATGGGTTAGGGTGGACATTTAAATTTATGGATCAAATGTTTAGTCCTCAAATTATCTTATATCAGGTACAGTCCTCGGTCTCAAAGTGGTACAAATACCCGCTCAAAAAATGTGTACCAGTTAGGGAACATCCCCTTACTATTGCTTAGAAAACTACATTTTGAGTTAAAATTAATTAATTTTGTAGTTAAATTCGAATTTGAATAACAGAAAGTTTGTGTGTAGCACAAATGAAATACAGTCAGCAGTTTTAAAGATTTTCGCCCTGATTAGTTACATGGGCGTGAGGATGAGGCGTAATAGTCAAATTTATGGTCCGAGAAGCTTAAAACACGTTACGTTATCATGCGTCACTAAATTTTCAATTTCTGATTCGTGGAACCGGATCCATTGTTATAATGCAAAGACAATTTTGGGAATTGAAGGTAGGTGTTATTTGGGGAGAATGCTTTCCGTACCCAAATTGGTCTAAATAAAAAAAGGTTTTAGAAAATTGCATTGTCATGTAAACAATAAAACGGAGGCAGACCAATCGAAATGAAGCGAGAATCTAGTAAACAAAGAATCTGATTTTACTTTTTATTTTGTTTGTTGAAGTTCAATGGTTTTCAGGGGACGGAAATTCGCGAAGATTATTTCCAACTTCTATCTTACTTCCAATGGTAGCTAGAGGTTCAATAAAATGCCCGACTGATGAACTTAGGCTGTCAGAGGTCGTTCAAATTTTATTGCAAACAATTCTTATTATACATTTAACGTCAAATTTTGCGCTGATGACAAATATGAATTTTTAATTTATTTGATTAAGGGCCTCGGTGCATTTTGACAGATTTGCACTTTTTTCAATTTTTTTTGCCTTGATGGGAAACTTTTTGCCACTTCAAAATTTTCGGATAAAAACTTTTTCAAACACAAGTTGACACTTTTCAGCTTACTTTGTATAATCTGAATTTCTTCAGATTGATTATTTTTAAATCGTCTTTTGAAAAAACACTAAAAAAACGCGCGTTTTGCTCCATGGTTTCTAAATAACATTAAAATTTATTATTTTTTATTTGTTACTTACGAGCCTTAAAATACGCTTTCGACCACCGACTCTGATTTATCAAATTTCATTTTATACGATTTCAACGTCAAAATCGAAAATTTAAATTTGTGAAAAAACACGGAAAAAACCGAAATTTTACCACATCGAAAGAAATATTTTTCTGCATGAGTTAAATAAAATAAATTGAAAACGGTGGATGAGTCGGCTTATCAATTCGTCATGTTTGAATGTGATAAAAATTATTTAATTCTGGATAATGAAGGCCTTGGAGTATTTCTGCCGATCCGTAGTTTCGTTTGATAAAGTATGATTCAGAGTATTAACAAAAGCGAAGAAACAAAAAAAATATATTTAAATATAGTGCAAGTAACCATTTCCAATATTTTCAGCTAAAGATTCCTAAAAAGTTTGAAAATTTTTGAACAAGAAATGAGAAAANACTAAACCATGCATGATTGCAACGCACAAGTATCTGCCTAACGTTACACTTCAATCCGATTAGATCTTTATATCATCAATCGAAAGTTATTTTTAAAAAAGTTAAAAAAAAATGATGAAAAAATCACAAATTTCTATGAAATATGGTTATTTTTTCAAATAAAAGCAGATTAAAACACTTTTTATTATTATTTTCAAATTGATATAGTAATCAAGTGACAGTGTGGACAATTTTTGATTGATTAAATTAATTTTTATAATAAATTATTTTTTTCATGGAATACTAAAATCAAAAATTTTGAAATTTCACTTCCAAAAAAAAATATATGATACGAATATATTTTTATGTTAAGTGTTTTGCATGAACAAAACACTTTCCTAAAGACTGGCTTATCTCACAAATTTTGTATTTGATGTCTAGTTTCGAAATAATTTTTTCGGAGGGAAAACTTCGGCGAAAAATCTCAAAAAATCAACTCCCCGTAATATTCGACCCAAATATCCCAAAAAAAATTGAGTATTTTATTCGGAATCGACGCAAAATTCTTTATAATGTATTTGGAAGATACAAGTCTGTGACATTTATTTTGCCCATTTAAGAAGGTTTTAGGTAAGCTTGAGCCGATATATCGGGTCTGTGATTCCAAGGGTTGAGGTTTTTGAGATATCATATTTCAAAAACCTTAATTGTTCAAGGAAATTTTCAAAAAAATATACATAGGTATGTAGAAAAGTACGTTTTGTAATTTTTGTCTGAAATTCTGTGACCAGTCAAGTACACATTGACCACCTTCAACAATGTTTCTAGGCAGGTAGTTTGTACCAGTTAGGGAGCGAGGACTGTAAAGTAAATAACTAGTCACTCATATTTATACATGGTAATTTTGTTTCATGCTTGTTTCTTTTTATCGAACAAAATTAGGTGTCTACCCTAAAAAAGATTAAACTTGTTAAATGTTAAGTTAACAAATCCAAACGACGATAATTATTCTGATGATGAACAAGCATTTCAAACATATCATTTATTTTACTGGACAGTGCTTCGTCATACGGACCGTAAGTAAAATATAGTGATTTATTTTAAAGCTATTAAAACAACAGTTACGGGACCACGCAGATGTAATTTATGTTTCAAAGCTTTCTATGATACTAAGTTGATATTACTTACCCCAATGGTTACAGTTGTTTCATAGATTATGTCCCCTTTTTTGGCATATTTGGGGAAAAA
>SCLH01000959.1:95019-129972 GCA_004367855.1 Oikopleura vanhoeffeni | reverse complement strand
TCTACGTGTTAATGCCGATTTTTGACCTATTTTTTCATTGAAAAAAATTTCATATCAAAGGGAATTTCTTTAATAAGGCACAAAGAAATTAAGGACTTTTTAGTCGCATTATCAACCTCGACAATGTCTGAAAATGTAATTATCCCACAGGTCCTTTTTTAGGTCACGCAAAGTGACCCCTTTAATTCGCAATTTAGGCCCGGAGCGGACTATTAAAATGAATCTGGACGTTTTGTGGCGTTTTGTTTTTCTAAGAATTTTATCGTTGTAGTGCAGTACATTATTTTTGCAAAAAACAAAATTTATCATACCAAAAAAGCCTTTGGAGCGGACAGAAAAAAAATTCTAAGAACTCTTTTTCCTCATTACAACTCATAGCCCTGAAAATGGATCATCGAGTGACGTAATTTCAAGGAATGAAAGGTGGCCAAAAGTAGTACTGTTTTTTGCAAAAAATTACTTAAATAAATTTGAAAAAAGTGAAGTGGCTTTCGTAAGAAAGCTTTAAGATTGTTCCTTCAAACATCAAAGACGCGAAAAACGACTAGGACCTTAAATCAGAATAAGGATTTGGGTCTAAGTGTACTGTCAATAGGTAGTTCAGTATTTTAGCCTTGGTAATTTATTTTTTTTTTTTTGTGTGGGTGAATGAACACCGTATAGTTAAGAGTTTTGAACATAACGTTTCTCCATATAGGTAATTTTTGTGTTATTCTTGATTTTCAAGAAGATAAGGATAAATAGTTATGACATGAGTTTAGACGCTGTAGTTTTGAATATTTCGTCACGTGATTTCATTCGGGACCTGTACGTAATGAGAAAACGTCTTTTGAAACGTCGAAAGTTGACCCTGGGATATTTTGTTTGTGGCGTGATTGGGATGTACTTTTTCCAAAATAGCGTATATTGTTTAGACCGTAATCAAGGATTATGCGGGTTCACGTTTCAAAGTTCATCGGTAAGAGACTCAGAATATCTCAAAAGAATCGGAAGAGTCGATCTTTTGATGAAAATAGGAGCATAGGTCAATTTATGTACTGAAAGGGGTCGCCAGATGTAGCAAATCTTCTTGTTGAAATTAGAAATGTTGACACCTACTTTTTCTTGCTCTCCGGTAGGTAACCGTTCAGTACTATGTAACCCATAGTTGCTAATAGTTTTATTTTGAAATTGGGATCTCCCGATTCTTGAGGTATCTTCCAGCTTCTACGATAAGACTTGAAAATTGGCCTTGAAGCCTTGTCATACAAAATAGTTCTTTTTAAGTTTTTTAAGGAGCTGATTTTGTGAAAATGTTAATCAAAACATGAAATTCTTTTGCAGTTTCAGCAACCCAGAATTGATGCCGGTTTAATTACTGTGCAGAATTTAAAATGGTCAAGTTTGCCTCAAGCTTGATCAATATTGCCCTGGTAATTGGTTGTGAATCGTGCTAAAAAGAGTAGATTTTTATATTTTTTATCACTCATTGATGCCTTAAATTAATTTTTTCACATTGTTGGTTTTGATACGAATTGTTATGGAATTATCAAAATTACCAGTATGAGGCAAGTGAAAAATATATGTTTGATTAATGAAACGAAGGTTATACGCGTGAATTAAAACACCGAGCGTGTCAGCGCGTGACCGTGAAATAGGACTGGTGAGTCCAGTAGTTGGTCCGGATTGTGAGGATTGAGTATCGTCTCAAAGAAAATTCATGGTCGGTGTAAGGTTGGATTTGGAGTTCCAATGAAAGTGATTTTTTAAGATTTTACAGATAGTTAGTTTGTGTTAAGAAATTGAAAATAATAAAAGTTTCGCAAGAATGGAACACTTTATCTGATAAAAAAAAAGAAAATATATTGTCACATTTTTTTTTATTCCATATCGCTCTGAAGAACATTTACGCAATCTTCCGGATCGATGCCACCCCCTAAAGTTTGAATAAAAACTAAAAAAACTATTTTCAAAATAAAAGACCAAAAAAAAGTGTAAGTGACAAACGTCCTGACAGTTTTCTCAAACGTCCTGACGGTGCTTCTCAACGTCCTGAAGACACTTTTAGTTCAAACGCTCTACCAAAATTTGTCAAATCAATAGGTGTCATTTGCAGCGATAAAAGGGACATACTGTGGATTAAAAGCCCTGACAATAGCAGGGTGTAAGCGTTTTCCAAATTTGCATAAATTGAATTCCCGCCGTTTTGATGGTTTATTTAAAAAAGACGGAGGTTTTTGCAAAAATTGATCGTTCTCATTTTAGCGGATAGTATATATGCAAATTGGAGAAAAAGAAAGAAAAAACGTTGACATGCTGTAATAGAGATATTTTAGTCGTTTAGCAATGGGGAGTAATCGAACCACTTAAACTCGCTTGATCAGGAGGTAACGGAATGGAAAATCGAGTATATCCGAGAGCACATAAAAATAGATAAACTTCAGTTCAAGTTCCCAGAGAATCCCTTATTCGCGAGCTAAATGGTACGTGCAGTTTGTGCAACATTGTTGTAAATTGAGCGTTTACCAAGAAAACATGTCCGATGACAGTTCTGATTGTCTTTGCAGCCTGTTAGTTTTATCGGACAACCTAGAACAACAATCGAGTTTAGTGTTTATAGGTACTGATGGTGACTTCATATGGAGGTGCAGCGGGTCAAAATTCCTAAGATTTAAAATTTTTAAAAATGAGAAAAACGGAAAAATAATGGGTATAGTAAAATGTATGTAAATGTAAGAGATTTTGAACAGGATTTAAAATAAACTTCAAGGCGCATTCATAAAGATTGCCCCGATTTCGGTAAATTTGTATTTTATTACAAATATTTTAATACTCCAATAGCAATGAAAAAGGTTCCACATGTTTAAATTTAAGAACACGTTATTCGCATGAGAAAAAATTTCCCAAACACCTTAATTCACATGCTGTTGATCAAAAAAGTTAATAAATTCACACTAATTTAATTTAACGTTTCGCTGTGAAAAATCCAAATCATCGAACATAAACAAAGAAACAAATGTCTAAAATGCATTGATATGCGTTGATATGCGTTTTATAGGTTCATATTTGAAAAATATTCAATTCAGTTTTTCTGTAAAACAGCAGCTAAATATCCTTTTTTTACCGTACAATTATCAAATCTATGAGTTTTGAGCGTTTTTTGGCAGTAGAGAGCACTGTGCACGAAGAAGATTCTCGAGTTGAGTTCTGTGCAAAAAATTGGTTACGACTCGTAACTTACGAGTTTTATGATCTGTGAGTTAAATATTTTAAATTTATAGCGTGTTTTGTTTTAAATAGACTAGTTTGTAACCAGTGTATAACTTAATGGATGTATAACTTAATGGATGAATGAGTGTCCAATTAAAGACTTTTAGTTATTGATAATCAATTTGATATACATTTGTTTCTTTTTTGCAGGTAACTCAGAGCGAGATTTTTTTCGCTGCGCAGGTCCTTCTATCGGACCAAAACTCATCGATTTGCTAATTTTACGTAAAAAATGACATTGCTCAAATTTTTGAAGCCCTTTATAAACGATAAGATATAAGATAAAGGATAAGATATAAGTAAAATAAAAATATGGTAACCCGTTAATTATAGTTGTTTGAGTTCTTATTATATGTCTGTATTGTTTTAAAAGTAGGTTTTGAAGAAAAGGCGTTAGTTCAAAAAGTTATTAAAGACAAAATTTTCCTCAAAAACGAAACCATTATAAATATTGTAAGAGTTTATGACAAAACGTTCAGGTCCCCCCGCGTGAAACTTTACAAAATTTTATAATGAATCCTTCGGTGTGAGCTAATTTGTTTTAAAAATTGATGAGTTTTGGCTACTACACGTAATTACTGGTTTATAAAGCCTTTAAATCAAAACTTTGTTTTATGTCCATAAAATTCATGAAAAAAATTGAAAATGGTCAGGAATACTTACTCAGGATGTTTCTTTTTCGGTACATTTGAATAGCGCGTTATATTTTGATTTTTTGTCAGGACGTTTAGTATTTTGTCAGGACGTTTGAGTATGTGGTGTATTATAGAAACAAATAACAAGCTGAATCGTTTTCAGAATTCTGATGTTTGTTTTTAGAAATTCAGTTAACATATTCCAAATTTCTGAGTATATCTCAATAGACAAAAAATTAATTTATTCTATATCCTTTTTCCAACCTAAGTGGATTTTGAAAATGAGGGTTATCTCTATAGCGCGTGTTCAAAATAAAAAATTTCTTTATTTTTAAATTGCCTAAAACGCTCGCAAAAATTTTTTTTTTCGAAATTTTTTTCAACCAAATTTCTTGAAATACTTTGGAAAATTTTTTAAACCAAATTTCAAAAAAGAAAATTTCATAAAAAAATGGTAAAAAAACCTCAGTGACTACATTCATCATCACTGGAATTGATGTATCTTTCATTCAAAAAAAATATCACTTGTTAAGGCATGTTAGCGAGTTTGGGAGCCAAAAAACCCCTATTTTGGCCAAAAATACGATTTTTCGAACTAAATTATCATTTTTTTTTAAATATTTATTTTTGAAGAAAAATATTCATATCAAAAGACGCGCAATAAAATTTCACACAAACCAGTATATGTGGAAAATCAACCCTAAGTGGTCGATTTTTGCCGAAAATCGATCGGTGGAAACCCTATCTATAGCGCGTGTTCAAATCCCACTAATGTTGTATAAGTGATTGTGTTAGTGATTGCCTTAGTGAGTACGCACCAATCAACTTTGGCGCTCCCAATATCGAGCAACCTTACCTATTATCATACCCAAGACAGTCACTGAGACAAAATAAGTGGGATTCAAACACATGCTATAGAGATAACCCTTATTTTCAAGATTGGTTGAAAAAGAGATATAAAAATACTGTTGATAAAGCTCTTTATCTTTATTTTTCATGATTCAGAAAATGTTTCAACCGAATCATCATATCAGATTGGAAAGAAATACTTACATCTGTATCTGAATTTATTTCAAAATATGATTTTTTTTATATTTCGCTTTTGGCTAATAATTTTGACTCAAAGAATTTCAGTTTTGTTTCAATTTTATTGCAGATGAAAACTTGTTGGGAATACCAAACATTACATGTGAGAAAGTTCAGTATATATAAAGATCGGCATTTCAAATAGGCTCTTCAAGCCGTTCAAAATGTCGACAAACTTAAATTATTATCAAAAACATAAAGGTTTTGCGATGAAGGAAAATGGGTGAAAATATATAAATAATATTATTTGAGCAGTATCCTCAATTTATCCAAAACAGTCAGAAACCCGCAAAACTTTATTAAAAACTGCTTATTTTTGCGGCTATACAGAGCAATGTTGAGGCTGTGCACGCGAGTAAATATTTGAATGAAATAATTATTTTATTTATTATTTTAAAAATATTGAACGATTAGTTTTAGTTTTTAAATATGTTGAAAACATAAAAAGTATTATTTTTGCCCTAGTTAAATTGTATAAAAATTGGATTTTTAAATTATTTTCGGAAAGTCCTCTCGTGCACATTGAGGTTTTTAAGTGACCATATGAAACTTATTGGTCACCCTTCTGCTGGGTTAGATTTTTAACAGTGCAGCATTTATGCTGTATTCTTTTCCAAGTTTCGGCTAATTTTTTTAATTTTTTATCAATTTGAACAGTTTTTCCCAGTTTCTTTATCTTCAACTTTGTCTTTTTCAAAACATATGAGAAAATTATCCATTTGCAGTATCTATAGTTCCTATGTATGAAAAGTGATCACCAGACCCTTCAATGAGCGTGTTCGATGCTTCAGACTTTTTCTGAGCTTATTTTAACCCTGTGATTCCGTAAAATAGCATGTTTTTAGAATATTAAGATCAAATTTGGCTTAATTTACCAAAAGCATGTAATTTTACGTGATTTTAGCTATGTCAAAAATTGTCACATTTGCAAATTTAAAAGAAATTTAAGATAAAAATTTAAAGCGTAAGAAAAAAAACGTAAAACTTGTCTAAAAATTAACTTCAACTGGAAAAGTTCATGTATGATAGCAGATAATAAATAAGGTTTGTTTGTGGAGTATTTCCTTTGAGAATTTTTCCATAGGATATCAGTGTAAAAGTGTTGATTATAAGTTGATCACGGAATCTTTGGATCTAGTAATAGTTTCATATGGCATATCATAACTTGCAGCATTTTTGTGGTCTTTATTTTCAGACTGCGAAGACGACGAGGTGGAATAGTGACTTGAAATCTCACGAGTCGGTAATTCTTGATATCCATAAGTGTTCACTTTGGCGACCGTTGCCTTTTTCTCAATAACTTGAGCCAAAATTGTTGGCTTGTGAGCTAGATTACTTGTGGCGTTTGAGCTTTCGATAGAGTCTACGTCTGACGATGTATTTCGAAAATCAGAATCGATTGCAATATGACTAACAGGTTTCTGATTCGAAATTTGCACAAAAGTTCGCATTGTCCCCATTGAGCTTGGCGCCAACTCTGAGACTGTCTGATCGCCGGTATTTCCTATTGATTTCTTTTCGAATTTTCGTGAGCCATTCAGGTCTCTGTTAAAGACGACCCGCTCAAAGGTTTGCTCGACGGGATTCGCTTCTGCGGGACGTTTTATCACCGTACTAACATTGTTTCGTTCCTCGCGACGCTAAAAAATAAAATTTATTGACCAATCTTGACGCTAAATTATAAGTAAAAACAGGCCTTTGAACCAAATTGCTCGCGAAGTTTAAGGGTGGACGGGCAATTTATAAAGGCTGTCGCGTCCACATGTCGGGGGAGATTTTGATGGATAAGTCTTTGAAGGGTGCTCGTTCGGGTATTACGTCAGAAATTTCAAGTGTTGTTGGAGAACACAAATAATTTTTACAGAGTTCTATTTTTCACACAATAGTTTAGATAATATTGTTTTATAAATTTCAGACAGGAGACATATCCCTATATCACTTTTTGGTTAGAATNATTGACCAATAATTGGTGTCAATCAGTTAAAAGCATAAATCTAAGATCGTAAGCAAAAATGTGACATGCTGTTATACTTTCAAATTTTAAATGTAAAATTGTCTTTTTAAGTTTCAATATTTATTAAATCATCTTCATCATTCTGAAGATGATTTAATAAAAAATCGAAACGTCAAATGATGCAATTTGACAATTAAAATTTAAAAAAAAAATATATCTCAACACCTAAAAGCTTTGATTCTCGAAAGATCACCGAAATAATGCTTTATTTTCGAAGTCAAAATAATATTGCTCTCGTTTAAAAGCGCCACTTAAAACGTTTCAAACCGATGCAAAGACAGTTATACACATTTTGGTCCTATTGGTTCCCTGAGCACATTCATATGATGATGTTTTCCGAAATAGAAAAATATAATTATAATATTTATAAAAAAATGAATGTTCAGCCGCCCTAATAACATTTTTGCGACGTTTATAATCGCGAATGTTCTAAATTAAATTAACCAACTGAATCTATGCTACACAAAATCCCAATAGTCTCAAACAACGGGAAAATAATTCGATTTGACTCACAAAAACTTTGATCGAACTGCACCCTAATCAAATAAACCAATAGTTTCGGAAGGCTTAAAGCCGGAAGATTTAAAGCGGGAGATTAAAACCGTGCTCTTATCTGGACCGGGGAAATTAATTCGTAGATTGGAAAACTCTGAATTTTTTTTATTATAGTTTAGCAATTTTTTTGGAGTTTGAAAATTTTCGAAGACCATTTAAATCGACTTATGGAAATAGACCAAATTGTAGATCAAAATATAGTGATTTTTCGTACTTTCAGCATTAAATTATTTTCAAGTGAACGGAAAACTAGTTCATTATTGTGTGTATATTTTTATTCAGTTTCTTCTCTGAATTAAGTATTTTTTTGACTTGTCGTTAACATTTGAATTATTTCGAAAAGAAGCAAAACGGTAGGCACTTTATTTGCCCATAATTTTAACAGATGTACTTTATGAATTTATTTACACTAAAAATCGTGACATTTCAATGTTTATTTTCAAATGATAATTTTTCATACTTTTTTGTTAACGAAATCGGGATCTAAAATAATTATAACATTTTCCGATAATTAAATGTTGAATTAATCCGGTTCTGATCTGACATGCGCTAAATATAATCTCAAAAACATTTGAGCTAAACCATTTGGAATTAAAAGAAATTTTATGAAAAATCTGCAAAATTTATTGCAAATATCAAATAGAAAATATGCACTTTTAGCACTTTTTGGCACCGGATTCTCGCAAGAAAGTTCGATCTAGGATGTGTAAATTTACCATATTGCAATAAAAAATGTCTAGCTGGTTGCAGAAAATAAATAATTTGGCTCAATTTAACAAGCGGTTTTATTGACCAAAAACGTTTTATGTCCAACTAGGTGGAGAATAATAAAATACTGACGCCTCAACTTTTTTTTCTGTTGTTTTGCAAACATAAATATTTTGCCCTGATAAATAAACTTAGAAATTTGCGCTATTTATCTCTCGGAACATTAACCCCAAAGGCTGACGTAGAACAAATTGTCGTTTTTGACACCTCAAAAAGAATAAAAAAAATAAAAAAACAAAGGGGCCATTCGGGGAATTTCGGTTTTTGGAGAGGTCCCAATTATACATACATATCTTCACACAGTCAAATGTGAAAAAAATTAGCCTTATCAAATAACGTGCCGACGTTTTTTTTTAATTTTCAATGATAATTTATCATTCAAACAAATTGCTAGATTCTTAGATCTATTTGAGAATGTTTAGCCTTAGAACACCGGACATATTAAACTAGAACAATGAACAGATATTTTGGCTTTACCTTTTACATTTACCTTTACAACTTATAACGGGTGATTTAAGTGGTGAAAAAGGCGTTGTTATCGTTAGTCAAGCTGTAAGTTCAATATTATTTTTTATCTCGTTTTATTCGACAATAAATAGCTTAATGTTAACTTTCTACGTTGTATTCAGTATGTGTTTCTTACTTGCGAAATGAAAATTGCATCGGATGCGACTCCCGGCAATTAAAAATATATATTTTAAAATTTTATATTTTAAGCTCTCGCCATGGACGGAAGCTTAGATTTCAAAATATAATCCGCCTAGTTTCCATTTTTTATTGGCGGGAATGACGTTCAATGCAACTTTTATTTTGCGAGTAAAAAAAACACATACTGTAATAAGAATGAGTTCTCATCGGTGGCAGACAAAGCCTGGCCTTCTCCACTAGACTGTGCTCAGAAAATAAGCTTAACAAGCTATCATTTTCTAAAAATGAATCCGAAAATGTTTCAGTTATTACTGGTACATGGTCGCTGGATCTTCATTGACATAAAAAGTAGTGAATAACCTTCGAATCTGTTNCCGAGTATCTTAAATCTCTCATTTGCCTTTTAAAAGAATAGGGAATAAGAGATTTAAGTTACTCGGGCATCATGATCGATATGAACCTTTCCAAAGAAAATGAATAAAAAATTTAAAATAATAATTTGAAATAACATCGAGTTTTTTTAAATTGAATTCTAATTATAAAGCTGTATGAGCTCAGTCCAGTGGGCTGACGATAAAATTATTTCCGGTCGTTCAGTAATTTAATTTAATAAACTGTTTCCTCCTTATTATAAATAAATAGAACTGACAAAATAATTGGTCTGTTTGATCTTATTGGAGGCTTTAATTAGCTAACTAATAATAGCATGAAAAAATATACTGACTTACTATTTTCCTAAGTTATATTGACTCCAGGATGCCGGGTTTATGCCACCTCCTTAAGTGACATGTTAACTCGATCGTCCTCAAGTCCGATCGTAATCAAATCTCAAATTATGTAAAAAATCGATTTGTCATAATGAAAAAAACTGCCGAATACGGTAAATTAAGGTATAAGGGGGTACCCTCTGTCGATAAACAGGTATTTATAAGATTGTTTGATCTCAGCCGCCGATAATCTCTCAAAATTCCGGTTTTTAATTTAAGGTGCTAAAAATGATCGAGAAGAGGGATAAGAAATAATTAAAAAATCGACAAATTTTTAGAAAAAATCGACAAATTTTTAGAAAAAATTACCAAAACTCAATTTATAAAGGTACTTATGTCAAGACCACATCGATCTTAACTACCCGGGCCACTAAAAAGCCACAAAACTGATTTTGTCGGTTAAAATACTTCTAAATCTACTTTATTATGGTTTCGGTCGGACAATAAATTGACAAGTAGGTTCTATCCTCGAAAAAGTGCAAACTCTCACGAACCTTAATTCAAATGAACCTAGACACAAAAGATGAGGGATAATTGTTTGTGAAAGTAAGATAAAAAATGTAAGAATAAAAGATCCTCGGCATAATTCCATTGAAAATCGCGACGGGATGAAATTGTGTCTCAAGCCGCTCTGACCCAAAAATAATACATAGATATAAAAATTGGCCCAAATACTATTTTCATTGTCCTGATCATTAGTGGGCCCATTTGCATATCTAAGCGCATTTCCTGGTTCTTTTGTCTTCAATGAAAATACAGATCAAGGGCTACTCGATTAACATATCAAAATACTTATCAATTAGTCGTCACCAAAGAGCTGATAATTCAAAATTGTCAGTTGTTCGTGATTAAAAGACTGAAGAACAGAAAATAACTCAAAATGTCGATTTAAGAGGGTGGTCGTCGCAATATGAGGCTCTAGAAACAAATTTTCACAATTTTAATCGAATAGCTTTTTTCTGAAAATATAGACAATAACAAGCATATTGGTAATTGTTTTATTTTGTTACATGGTCAGAAAGGCACTTTTTGATGACTTCAAAAATATTTTGTATAAAATAAGTTGAAATTTATCAATTTTTGAAAAATCAAAACACGATTTAAGAAAACTGAGAAAGAAATTCGAACAAAACTCCATGTACTGATCTGCACGGACTCTTCAACTGCAGATTCATGTTGTTTTCGAATGTGTAACTTTTAAATTCAGGGGAGAAGATACATTTTGATTGAGACCCCTAAAATAGGGTCAAACTACTGTTTTTTGGTCATACTGAAGACAAATCCAAGAATTTTTCTGAAAACGCTCTGATATGACCTGCCTACGTTCTGTCTTGTTTATTTAAGTCATGAATCATTGTTGTACCTTAAAAACTCAGGGAGGAGATATATTTTGAAAAAAAGAATTTCATCAGTTTTGTAAGCACGTTTCTGATTGGACGAGCCATCTGATTGGCAGAGGCTAATAGTGATTATCTCAAGGAATAAGTGGGTTTTAAAAAGGCGTCTTTTCAGGGGTCAGAGACTGTATTATAGTTACAAGTTCGTTTAATAATATTAAGTCAAGTATTTTGTTGTATTGATATAATGCTAATCTAAGAGACCATTTTTTGCGGAGATTGTATTATATATTTTTCATAAAATTGTTTTTTATGTTCATTGAATAAACTTATTTGTCAAGTTTTACGGTTAATTTGAAAAAAAAAGTTTGAGAACGCAAATTTGAAAATATTTGGTATAATAATTTATATTATTTACAAACGATGACTTAAATTTAAGCGCTTATCCTGACTTCTATTGTCCAAAATCAAAGCAGATCAAGAACGACTAACCCATACCAAAATCCCCAAAACAATTAAGGCGGCTGACAGCTCGAATTTATGCCAAATTGATTATATTTTAACACAGTTTTTGTGCTTTTTGGTCGAGGATTTAGAGTCCAAGACCATCTGGCTACTTTTTGAGCGAAAAATGGACAGATGGGAAATACAAATCTCATCTTTTGGGCTCATAAATGCAACAGTGACGATAAATGGAAAAAACAATAGCCTGTTGGCAGAAGCTCCATGATTAAACTAACGCCTCATTTGAAAAAAAATCGGATTTGGAAGTTCGAACCCCCTTAAAAGATAAATTCCTTAATTCGACCAATTTTCATTATCGTTCACTCTCGCCAGGGGGTCTTTAAGCCGCTAATTGAAAAGTTTAAAGGTCGATTTAAGGGGTTGTCGACCGTGGGAAAATTCTGGCCTTTTAAGTTTGCATGCCAAACAAACAGTACTGACTTTGAGCAAAAACAAAGTCATAATAGACCAGTTACTAAGTACTTAGTGCAAGTGATATTTACAATTTATGCTGAATATATAATTAAGTTTATGGCGAACATGATTTTTATGAGATTGCGGTACGACAAATAAAAAATTGAACTCGCTTTGAAGATAATTAATAACAAGGCACGTCGGTACTACCGACTCGCTAGGCCATAAATCACACCGACTGTCAATAACAGTTACTCCCAGCGCAAAAAAATAGCATACGACACAGTATTGTCGAAACTGCATTTTTTGGTATCGGTATTCTTATCAACAATATTATAAATGTTGAATAAAAACAAAGTACCTTATTAGTGTTACCAAATAAAAAATCTTAATGGCTCAAATTCTACAAAAAATCAGAATTTCCTATTTTTTAAAGCATTTTTTGTAGTTCAAGGGAACAAAAAACTTTAATCGCAAAAAGACCGGACTTATTTAAACGTCCATTTTATTTGAGCTTATTTCAGAAAAGATATAAAAAAAATACAAACAATGTTAACGAAATGGTTAATTTCAAAGGCAGACCCCTTTTAAGAAAATAGTCGAATTTTGAGAAAAATTTTGATCTATTTTTTTGGTGAATATTATGGAGTGGGTTTTCATGCAATTATAGAAATTTACATATCGCTAATTTTGATGATATCCGTAAATAAACGCATCTTATTATGAAAATCAAAATAGACAAAAAAAAGCTCAAAATGCTTAACTTCTGACATATCACATGTACTCATCGTCACATGTACTCATATCACAGTCCTATTCTCATCGTAGAAGCCGTTTTGATTGGTGCGTAGGTTTAAGTTATTTAATACAAAAAATGAAAGAAAGTTCACCGCTTAAAACGGCTTCCCCGATTAGTATTGTATTTAAATTATTCTCATTGTATATTTTCTAACGATTCGTTTTTTATCAAAGCATGTCAAGCATTTGATTTTTATCAAGTTGGAAATTAAACAGTAACTGATAATATGTCTATTAATTGTAAATTCATGAAGTTCAAATTGTTTTACTTCAAAAGCAATACCCCGAAATATGGCTTATAAAACTGCGTACAAAATCATATTTTCTGATAAAATCTCAAGTCTTCCTATCTACTATATAGTATATAAATCAACTGTTCAGAAACTGCTGTAAATGCGTATGAAAACTTTGATTCAATAGACAGTATTTTCCTTTGACCATGACAAGAAAATCCGGAATAGTTTGACACGTCGTTTTTCATAGATTGCGGAGAATGTGTTTTTTTCTACGATCTATAATTTCATAATGCCAAAAGTATTTACCCTTTTGCTATCTAGCAGTGATCATAGTGTAAAAAGTAGTTTTCAGGGACGCAAGCAGATTGCACCTTATACCATAATTTCATGTGTAAATATTAGAGCGCGGTTAATTTTCTTCGAAATCTATTTTTTCGGTGGTCTAAAAAAATGTGAAAGTTTGACTTTCAGGCGGTTATGGTTTCCAAAAGTGACGGTATTTGGTTAAAAACGCTCTCAAGGTCACTGAAATGATTAAAATTGCTGAAGTAATCAGTAGACAAACTGCTGTAGATAACGGAAGGTCAGAAGTATAAGGCAAGAATTTGAATAATCAGATCATTTTTAGTAATTTAAAGATTATTATTCTGTATTTATCCTGTGACAAAAATAAATAAGTTTAAAGGGAGTGGGTGTCGATATTTGAAGGTTCTCAAAAATACATTTTTATCAATTTCTTTTGTTTGAAGATAATTTTCGACTAAGTTTTCTCACTCGTAGCCTACGAGTCGTAGGACATGATTTTGGGATTATTTTCGAAAAAATTGGTTTTTAGGGGTGTAAATGTCTAATTTCATGGGGATTTGAAATTGAAAGTAAATTTAAGGCGTTTTGAAATTAAAGATACAATTTAAAAAAAAAACTGTCCTTATAGCGACGACTACTGCCTTAAAGGGTGTGGGTGTCGCATTTTGACCTTTTACGAGCTTATTTTTGGCATAAACTAGAGAGCTTTGATATCCCAAAAACTATGCCATTTTTTTCTTTAAAAAGAACAACTCTTCACGGTGATTTCTAATTTCACAATAATCTGATACAATACACCACGCCGAACCTACGTTTTTCAAAAGCCCCTAAAAAATCACTCAAAACGTATTTTCTCCTTCAATTTTCACCATTTTTCATTATTTAATTGAGTCGGGCTCCAAGAAGCCTAACACATAATGCATTATTGTCGTAACTCGGAATTTTGCTTTTGGCGGCCAAACAAGCCGAAAAGAAAAAAAAATTATTGATTTATGGATTTTATTAAAGTGCGCTTATTTTTTTTGACGCTTACCGAGTTAAAAATTGCACCCAAATCTTAAAAAGTGTTTGAATTTACGGAAAAAATTATTTTGAAGCATTTTTTCTGGTTCTAAATTTGTCAAAATTTAGGCTCAAAATGAAAATGACATGGCCTCCAAGAGACGCCGAACCAAAAGTTAAAAAAACGCTCTAATGCATTGTTCAACAAGTCTTGTGCTTTTTAGATGCAGTATGAGTCGAAATTGTATCTCCTAAACTGGTGAAGGAGATACCTTTTGACTGAGCTTCCCAAACTGAGCATTTCAAAATTTTAGGCTATGAGTGAAAAGTTGACATGGCTCCCAAGAGACGCCGAATCAAAATTTTCGAAAAAACTCTCTAGATCATTGTCAAGAAAGTCTTGTGCTTTTAGATGCAGTATGAGCCGAAATTGTATCTTCTAAACTGGTGGAGGAGATACCTTTTGCCTGAGCCTCCCAAACTGAGCATTTCAAAAATTTTACTTTTAGTTTTTTCGCGTTTTTGTCCGCCAAAAGCAAAATTCCAATAAAAAGACGCTTTTGCATTATGTGTGAGGCTTCTCTGGAGCCTGGCACAATAAGATAATGAAAAATGGTGAAAATTGAAGGAAAAAATACGTATTGAGTGTTTTTTAGGAGGCTTTTTAAAAGCGTAGGTGTCGGCGTAGGTAGGATTGTATCAGATAACTGTTTTATAAGAAATCTCCGTGAAGAGTTGTTCTTCAAGATGCAAAATGTTTTGAGATATCAGCTTTGCTAGTTTATCCAAAAATAGCTTCGTAAAAAATCAAAATCAGCGACACCCACACCCTTAACCCTCCAAAGCATGGAAAAAAAATTCCGCCGAGGCACGAGAGCCTTTCAGGAGGCTCTACTTTGACCGCTGTTTACAGAAAACTTTTATGAGATCAACCTTCAATTTTTTTCTTTATGATCAAGTGAAGAGTTAAATTTTTGAAATTTGAACATATTCTAGAAAATTTATGTTTAATTCTAGAAAAAAACGTTTGAAAAGTAAGGTTAATTAAACCACGTGATACTACCTCATGGTAAGCTCCATGAAATGTATGTTTATCTCAATAACTGCGCCGTGCTCTGTTCTATTTAATACTTTTGTCTGATTGAGTATATCTGTTGGAAATCAAAAAATATTCATAAATAAGTTCAAAATATTCATGAAAAAATTGTTAGTTTTCTTGATTTAATGAATTATTTGATGATAATTACAATATTAAGGCAAATATGGTATAAAAGTACCAATCTGGCATGATTTTCACAAATTTAGTATTTTTTCAAAACATATCATTTTATCCATACTAATATCAAAATAAGATATTTTGAAATTTCACTCCCAAAGAAATATTTTTGCTCCAGATATGTCCAGAATGCAATTTTGCGAATTGTACTGAAAACACTTTTCTAAAAAGTGGCTTATTTGAAATTTTAATTTCAGATTTGGGTCAAAAATTATTTCTTCGGAAGTAAGACTTTAGCGAAAAATNATTATTACTGGTACATGTCGCTGGAATCTTCATTGACAATAAAAAAGTAGTGAATAACCTTCGAATCTGTTTTGTTGAAAATCATATCCATTATGATGTCCGAGTATCTTAAATCTCTCATTTGCCTTTTAAAAGAATAGGGAATAAGAGATTTAATTACTCGGGCATCACATGATCGATATGAACCTTTCCAAAGAAAATGAATAAAAAATTTAAAATAATAATTTGAAATAACATCGAGTTTTTTTAAATTGAATTCTAATTATAAAGCTGTATGAGCTCAGTCCAGTGGGCTGACGATAAAATTATTTTCGGTCGTTCAGTAATTTATTTAATAAACTGTTTCCTCCTTATTATAAATAAATAGAACTGACAAAATAATTGGTCTGTTGATCTTATTGGAGGCTTTAAGTTAGCTAACTATAATAAGCATGAAAAAATATACTGACTTACTATTTTCCTAAGTTATATTGACTCCAGGATGGCCGGGTTTATGCACCTCCTTAAGTGACATGTTAACTCGATCGTCCTCAAGTCCGATCGTAATCAAATCTCAATTATGTAAAAAAATCGATTTGTCATAATGAAAACTGCCGAATACGGTAAATTAAGGTATAAGGGGGTACCCTCTGTCGATAAACAGGTATTTATAAGATTGTTGATCTCAGCCGCCGATAATCTCCCGGCTAATCTCTCAAATTCCGGTTTTTAATTTAAGGTGCTAAAAATTGATCGAGAAGAGGGATAAAATAATTAAAAAATCGACAAATTTTTAGAAAAAATCGACAAATTTTTAGAAAAAATTACCAAAACTCAATTTATAAGGTACTTATGTCAAGACCAATCGATTCTTAACTACCCGGGCCCTAAAAAGCCACCCAAAACTGATTTTTGCGGTTAAAATAATACTTCTAAATCTACTTTATTATGGTTTCGGTCGGACCAATAAATTGACAAGTAGGTTCTATCCTCGAAAAATTGCAAACTCTCACGAACCTTAATTCAAAGAACTAGACACAAAAGATGAGGGATAATTGTTTGTGAAAGTAAGATAAAAAATGTAAGAATAAAGATCCTCGGCATAATTCATTGAAAATCGCGGCGGATGAAATTGTGTCTCAAGCCGCTTCTGACCCAAAAATAATACATAGATATAAAAATTGGCCCAATACTCTATTTCATTGTCCTGATCATTAGTGGCCCATTTGCATATCTAAGGCGCATTTCCGGTTCTTTTGTCTTCAATGAAAATACAGATCAAGGGCTACTCGATTAACATATCAAAATCTTATCAATTAGTCGTCACCAAAGAGCTGATATTCAAATTGTCAGTTGTTCTGATTAAAAGACTGAAGAACAGAAAATAACTCAAAGTCGATTTAAGAGGGTGGTCGTCGCAATATGAGGCTCTAGAAACAAATTTTCACAATTTTAATCGAATAGCTTTTTCTGAAAATATAGACAATAACAAGCATATTGGTAATTGTTTTATTTTGTTACATGGTCAGAAAGCACTTTTTGATGACTTCAAATATTTTGTATTAAAATAAGTTGAATTTATCAATTTTTTGAAAAATCAAAACACGATTTAAGAAACTGAGAAAGAAATTCGAACAAAACTCCATGTACTGATCGCACGGACTCTTCAACTGCAGATTCATGTTGTTTTTCGAATGTGTAACTTTTAATTCAGGGGAGAAGATACATTTTGATTGAGACCCTAAAATAGGGTCAAACTACTGTTTTTTGGTCATACTGAAGACAAATCCAAGAATTTCTGAAAACGCTCTGATATGACCTGCCTACTTCTGTCTTGTTTATTTAAGTCATGAATCATTGTTGTACCTTAAAAACTCAGGGAGGAAGATATATTTTGAAAAAAGAATTTCATCAGTTTTGAAGCACGTTTCTGATTGGACGAGCCATCTGATTGCAGAGGCTAATAGTGATTGATCTCAAGGAAAATAGTGGGTTTTAAAAAGGCGTCTTTTCGGGGTCAGAGGACTGTATTTTAGTTACAAGTTCGTTTAATAATATTAGTCAAGTATTTTGTTGTATTGATATAATGCTAATCTAAAGAGACCATTTTTTTGCGAGATTGGATTATATATTTTTCATAAAATTGTTTTTTATGTTCATTGATAAATTATTTGTCAAGTTTTACGGTTAATTTGAAAAAAAAAGTTTGAGAACGCAAATTTGAAAATATTTGGTATAATAAATTATATTATTTCCAAACGATGACTTAAATTTAGCGCTATCCTGACTTCTATTGTCCAAAATCAAAGCAGATCAAGACGACTAACCCATACCAAAATCCCCAAACAATTAAGGCGGCTGACAGCTCGAATTTATGGCCAAATTGATTATTTTTAACACAGTTTTTGTGCTTTTTGGTCGAGGATTTAGAGTCCCAAGACCATTTGGCTACTTTTTGAGCGAAAAATGGACAGATGGGAATACAAATCTCATCGTTTTGGCTCATAAATGCAACAGTGACGATAAATGAAAAAACAATAGCCTGTTGCAGAAGCTCCATGATTAAACTAACGCCTCATTTGAAAAAAAATCGGGATTGGAAGTTCGAACCCCCTTAAAAGAAAATTCTTAATTCGACCAATTTTCATTATCGTTTCACTCTCGCCAGGGTCTTTAAGCGCTAATTGAAAGTTTAAAGGGTCGATTTGAGGGTTGTCGACCGTGGGAAAATTCTGGCCTTTTAAGTTTGCATGCCAAACAAACATTACTGACTTTTGAGCAAAAACAAAGTCATAATAGACCAGTTACTAAGTACTTAGTGAAGTGTATTACATTTTATGTGCAATATCATAATTAAGTTTATGGCGAACATGATTTTTTGAGATTGCGGTACGACATATAAAAAATGAACTCGCTTATTGAAGATAATTAATAACAAGTCAGTGTACTAATTAAGACCTAAAATGATAAAAAGAAAAAAAAATACATCACGATTTAAAATGTCTGAACATCTGCAATTTTTTTTCCCCATTAGTTAAAATTCCAAAGATACATAATTATATCAAGTCACGTCGGTACTACCGACTCGGACCATAAAGCACACGATGTCAATAACAAGACTCCCGTCGCAAAAAATAGCATACGACACAGTATTGTCGAAACTGCATTTTTGGTATCGTATCTTATCAACAATTATAATTTTGAATAAAACAAAGTACCTTATTAATGTACAATAGAAAATTCTTAAGTGCTCAAATTCTACAAAATCAGAATTTCTATTTTAGAAACATTTTTTGTAGTTCATGGGAACAAAAACTTTAATCGCAAAAAGACCGGACTTATTTAACGTCATTTTATTTTTGAGCTATTTCAGAAAAGATATAAAAAAATACAAACAATGTTAAAACGAATGGTTAATTCCAAAGGCAGACCCCTTTTAAGAAAATAGTCGAATTTTGAAAAAATTTTGATCTATTTTTTTGGTGAATATTTATAGTGGGTTTCATGCATTATAGAAATTTAAATATCGCTAATTTTTGATGATATCCGTAAATAAAACGCATCTTATTATGAAAATCAAAATAGACAAAAAAAAGCTCAAATGCTAAACTTTCTGACACTATCACATGTACTCATCGTCACATGTACTCATATCACAGTCCTATACTCATCGTAGAGTCGTTTTGATTGGTGCGTAGTTAAGTTATTTTAATACAAAAATGATGAGAAAGTCACGCGTCAAACGGCTTCCCCGATTAGTATTGTATTTAAATTATTCTCATTGCATATTTTCTAACGATTCGTTTTTATCAAAGCATGTCAAGCATTTGATTTTTTCAAGTTGGAAATTAAACAGTAACTGATAATATGTCTATTAATTGTAAATTCATGAAGTTCAAATTTTTTACTATTCAAAAGCAATACCCGAAATATGGCTTATAAAACTGCGTACAAAATCATATTTTCTCTGATAAATCTCAAGTTTCCTATCTACTATATAGTATATAATCGAACTTGTTCAGAAACTGCCTGTAAATGCGTATGAAAACTTTGATTCAATAGACAGTATTTCCTTTGACCATGACAAGAAACATCGGAATAGTTTTGACACAGTCGTTTTTCATAAGATTGCGGAGAAGTGTGTTTTTTTTCTACGATCTATTTAATTTCATAGATGCCAAAAGAATTTACCCTTTTTGCTATCTAGCAGTGATCATAGTGGTAAAAGTAAGTTTTGAAGGGACCAAGCAGATTGACACTATACATAATTTCATGGTGTAAATAGTGTATAGGGCGCGGTTATTTTCTTCCGAAATTATTTTTTCGGTGGGGTCTAAAAATGTGAAAGTTTGACTTTCAGGCGGGTTGATTTCCAAAGTGACGTTATTTGGTTAAACGCTCTCAGGTCATGAAATTATTAAAAATTGCTCAAGTCAGTTACAACTGCTTAGATAAGGAAGGTAGAATATAGGCAAGAATTTGAATAATCAGATTTTTAGTATTTAAAGATTATTATTCGGTATTTATCGCTGTAACAAAAATAAATAGTTTAAAGGGCGAGTGGTGTCGATATTTGAAGGTTCTCAAAAATACATTTTTAATTTCTTTATGTTGTTGAAGATAATGTTTCGACTAGTTTTTCTCACTCGTAGGCCTACGATCGTAGGACATGATTTTGGGATTTATTTCGAAAAAATTGGTTTTTAGGGGTGATAAATGGCTAATTTCATGGGGATTTGAATGAAAGTTAAATTTAAGGCGTTTTGAAATTAAAGATACAATTTAAAAAAAAAACTGTCCTTATAGCGACGACTACTGCCTTAAAGGGTGTGGGTGTCGCATTTTGACCTTTTACGAAGCTATTTTTGGATAACTAGCAGAGCTGATATCCCAAAAACTATGCATCTTTAAGAACAACTCTTCACGGTGATTTCTAATTTCACAATAATCTGATACAATACACCTACGCCGAACCTACGTTTTTCAAAAGCCCCCCTAAAAAATCACTCAAAACGTATTTTCTCCTTCAATTTTCACCATTTTTCATTATTTAATTGAGTCGGGCTCAAAGAAGCCTAACACATAATGCATTATTGTCGGTAACTCGGAATTTTGCTTTTGGCGCCAAACAAGCCGAAAAGAAAAAAAAATTATTGATTTATGATTTTAATTAAAATGCGCTTATTTTTTTTGACGCTTACCGAGTTAAAAATTGCACCCAAATCCTTAAAAAGTGTTTGAATTTACGGAAAAAATTATTTTGAAGCATTTTTTCTGGTTCTAAATTTGTCAAAATTTAGGCTCAAAATGAAAATGACATGGCCTCCAAGAGACGCCGACCAAAATTTAAAAAAAACGCTCTAATGCATTGTTCAACAAGTCTTGTGCTTTTAGATCAGTATGAGTCGAAATTGTATCTCCTAAACTGGTGAAGGAGATACCTTTTGACTGAGCTTTCCCAAACTGAGCATTTCAAAATTTTGGCTATGAGTGAAAAGTTGACATGGCTCCAAGAGACGCCGAATCAAATTTTCAAAAAAACTCTCTTAGATCATTGTCAAGAAAGTCTTGTGCTTTTAGATGCAGTATGAGCCGAAATTGTATCTTCTAACTGGTGAGGAGATACCTTTTGCCTGAGCCTCCCAAACTGAGCATTTCAAAAATTTACTTTAGTTTTTTCGCTTTTTGTCCGCCAAAAGCAAAATTCCAATGAAAGCGCTTTTGCATTATGTGTGAGGCTCTCTCTGGAGCCTGCACAATAAAGTAATGAAAAATGGTGAAAATTGAAGGAAAAAATACGGATTGAGTGTTTTTTAGGAGGCTTTTTAAATGCGTAGCGTGTCGGCGTAGGTAGGATTGTATCAGATAACTGTTTATATAAGAAATCTCCGTGAAGAGTTGTTCTTCAAGATGCAAAATGTTTTGAGCATATCAGCTTTGTTGCAGTTTATCCAAAAATAGCTTCGTAAAAATCAAAATCAGCGGACACCCACCCCTAACCCTCCAAAGCATGGAAAAAAAAATTCCGCCGAGGCACGAGAGCCTTGTCAGGAGGCCTCTACTTTGACCGCTGTTTACAGAAAACTTTTATGAGAATCAACCTTCAATTTTTTTCTTTATGATCAAGTGAAGAGTAAATTTTTGAAATTTGAACATATTCTAGAAAATTTATGTTTAATTCTAGAAAAAAACGTTTGAAAAGTAAGTTAATTAAACCACGTGATACTACCTCATGGTAAGCTCCATGAAATGTTGTTTATCTCAATAACTGCGCCGTGCTTGTTCTATTTAATACTTTTGTCTGATTGAGTATATCTGTTGAGAATCAAAAAATTATTCATAAAATAAGTTCAAATATTATGAAAAAATTGTTAGTTTTCTTGATTTAATGAGATTATTTGAGGATAATTACAATATTAAGGCAAATATGGTATAAAAATACCAATTTGGCATGATTTTCCACAATTTAGTATTTTTTCAAAACATATCATTTTATCCATACTAATATCAAAATAAGATATTTTGAAAATTTCACTCCCAAAGAAATATTTTTGTCCAGATATGTCCAGAATGCAATTTTGCAAATTGTACTGAAAACATTTTCTAAAAAGTGCTTATTTTGAAATTTTAATTTCAGATTTGGGTCAAAAAATTATTTCTTCGGAAGTAAGACTTTAGCGAAAAATTGCCTTTCAATCAACTCGTCATAAAATGTTAAAATATTACCCGAAAAAATTTTTGGTGATATTTTTTAGATTGAATTTTAAAATCTACGATCATTTTTCCATTATTTTTGCTGATTTAAAGTGGTGTCTTGAAAGTGGCTTGAGCCTTTCAAAAGGCTCTATGCCTCGGAGGGTAAAATATATAAAATGTATGTCACTTTCAAAAGATTAAACTAATTATCAATCACTCTGCAGACTAATTTCCTAGAGGCTTTCTTGTCTCAAGTGCTATGAAATCATTATTTTGCAATCATTTGATATTAAAAAAATTCAACTATCAAAAATTGAAATTAAAATGTTTAACTAATTGTTTAATCGGGCTCAAGTTTATTCAGGGCCACTTCAGATTGTTAGCTCAAGCAAAAGTGGATCACTTGCTCATCCGAAAAAATGTCCCAACTTTGGAAAAAAAAATAACTTTTAATGATAGATAAACAAAAAATTTCACGCTTTTTTCGATCTGGTAGAAAATTGATCAGGTCTCCAAAATAATACGTTCGAAAATAATTTCAGTACTAAAATTTTACGTAATTTGTGACTTCTCTATATTTTTAAAATGTGAAAAAAGGGAGGATTCCTGAAAATATACAGTCAAGGTTTTGCTTATACCGCGTGTAAATTGATGTCGATACTGGTGGTGACTTTAAAACATGCTATTATATAATAGGCTTCAAATCATGCCTGAAATCACCTCAAGTCTCGACAAATCATTTTTTGAAACTCAAGCGATATTTTTCTAAGAGTATTAAGACAAAAATTTGACCCAATTTTTTGAACTTTAAATTTTTTTAATAAAGTTTTGAAATTATCGAAAAAAAATCTGATATTTTGATTTTTTTTTTACCTTGTGTATCACACAGCATGTCGCAATCATCAGTAAAACCATAACAAGCAGGGCACCTAACCCTGCCGCTAGCCCAATAACCAACATTGTCGTATTATTTTCTGCCTCTTCAATATTTTGGCTTTTTGCGTTTCAAGACAGTTCTCTCAAACAATTTATCTCATAAATTTTTCATGAAAATTCTCTTCAAATTTTGTTAGTTTTTAATTAAATGTTGTATTTTGTATAATGAAGCGCATTTCCTATAGTGGTTTGTGGCGTTACTCGGGAGCGTTTCAATAACGATTGTTTCTCGAATCTCCTCGCCGCTGGGTGCGACAAACTCAACGGCGATTTCCTCCTCCTTGATGATTTCCTCGATGATAATTTCAGATCGTACACTCTCCTCCTTTAAAGGAAATAAATCCAGTAATAAATCGGATCCAGATGAACTCTCAATGTCTAAAATATACCATTAATAAAATTACTGTTTTTCTTTAAAAATTTGTAAAATTTCGTGAAATTGGCTCGGAAACGGTTGTTCCAAAAACAATTAATTTTCTTATAAAGATATTCTTAGGAATCTTAGAACAACTCACAGTTAAAGGGCGGTTTTTGAAGTCCTTGAAGATATATTTATGTTTTTCAAAATCAAATACTTAATTTTTTATCACTTTTCCGTCTCTTTGATTGAAAATATATCTCAAAAATTATTCTCAAACGGGTTCGAGGAGTTGCTGTCAAGATAGCGAATAGCCGAGCTCATACGGGGTCCTTTGATCATAGAAAACTTGATTCATTTTTGTATTTTATTGTCTCAAATCAGCTGCAAATGCCACTTTTTTGCATAAAACATCATGTAAATTGGAACAAAAACTTTTGGTTATCAATAGAACTTCCTTAGACTAGTTTTTTAGTTATATGAATCTTTTCCTTGTAAATTGTCAAAAAAGAGCATAAACCAACAAAATTTTAAAAATGTTTATCCCCGAAAATTATGAAATAGAGTAAACTCAAGACAAAAACAATAGATTTTTAACTGTCTTAAACAGAAAAAAGTTTGGTTATGATAAAGTAGGCCCGACCAATTTTGTTTTAGCCTACAGTAGCTGATTTTTTTGATACAGATGTATGTTCTACGAAATCACGAATAAATAGGATGTATAAAAAACTTTTTTCAAAATTTCAGCTGGGAAAAGTGTTAAAAACGCAAAACCATTTTTAAAGTGCGTATCATTTGCTTTGAATTATTATCGAAAAATTTTTGTTGTCGGGCCTACCTCAGCTTATAGGTGTAAAAATAGTGGATTTTTATCAATAATTAGTTTTTCTGAATAAAATGCACATTTGATATCTCAAAAACACCGAACCAATTATATCAGAATGTTCATCAATCAGATAAGTTGTTGCTTA
Organism: Oikopleura vanhoeffeni; assembly: GCA_004367855.1. Lineage (NCBI taxonomy): Eukaryota > Metazoa > Chordata > Appendicularia > Copelata > Oikopleuridae > Oikopleura > Oikopleura vanhoeffeni. The sequence goes on along the minus strand of SCLH01000959.1, from coordinate 105,191 downwards.
ATTTATCAAATCATGTGACCATATTTAAATTGCCTATCATTTGGTTTTGAATTATTATCGAAAAATTTTGTTGAATTATTACCGAATTTCGCTTTAAGCTTATCAGTTTGATAAGCTTTCGATGAACTTATAATGATAAGTATATCTATTACGGTCTTTGCTGGGCCAAAAAGTGCCATAAAGGCCCAGCACGTAAAGCAATAGATTATGATTCAATTCAAATCCAGTAATTTGTCAAATTGAGAAATTTTCCGCGAGTTTTGCAGGGAGCTCATTTAATAAAATTGTCATCAAAATAAAATTAAAAAAAAAATTATAGAAAAAGAACAAAACATATTTCAAATTTACTTAAAAATTCGCAAACCAAAAAAAATCTGATTTATTGGAAAATCTGTATACCAATAGGTTATAAATCCATCCATAAAGCGCTCATCCGTAGCGAATTCCGGTGTTTGTCCGACAATAAAACACTATTTTCCCAAATATTACATCCCGCTTATTATCTTGGTTTACAGAGACGTGGCAACGACCTTTTAACTTTGTTTATTCATTACGAATCACAATAAATCCAACTTCCGTATGTTTCAAATAGGGCGAAAAGGTGCCGACCCAATCGACCTTGAGGATAATTTGGTCAATATTAGACGGTCAAATAAGCCTGTTATCAAATTGATATAGATCTGGATAACAATAAAATTATATATTTTTGCAAAAATAGGCATTATTTACGCTCTACTACCTTATAAAAAACAAAATTTGACCCTTAAACGAACTTCCAACTGCGAATTTATTTTGAAGTCGTAAAAAATATTATCCAAAAAGGACCTTCGAATTAATATTTGTTACAAAAAGGTGGTCGACAGCGAAAATTGACATCCTTATGTTTAAATATTATATTTGGCCTAAACTAAAAAAAACTGACGGGTAAGTGGTGCTTACCAAGATTTCCTTATGCCCAAGTATTGATATTTAAGAGGGGTTATTTTCAATCTAATTGGAGCACTAATTTTGCATTTTTTAATTTTTTCAAAATCGTCAGCTCCTCCAGCTCAAGGTTTTCAATTAACCTTGGAATTATATGTATTAGTGACTCGCTTGACGACTTCGCACTTATGCATTATATCCATTAATCACACTTTTGTAAATATCCCGGCTCTTATTAGCAAATGTAGTGTGTTTTTTAAGTAGGGCCGAGATATTTACATAAGTGTGATAAAGGGATATACAGCGCTTGATCTCTTAAAGCTCCAAAAACCTTCAAAAGAGCTTTTTGAGGGTTTAAAGGGAAATCATAGCTCTTTAAAAGTGAAAATCTCCATGTTATCTGAATATAATTCTGGTATTTTTTGGAAAACGCAACTTTTTACGTGGTCAATTATGCGCGCTTCACAGGTTCATATTTTAGTGGTCACGAACGTATCTTAGGGATTTTTCTGATAAAATTAAACAAATGAGGTCAAACTTTCACAAAATTTACCTTCTGTTGAAAATTAAGTATAAAAAATATGGTTTATTTATCAGTTTCAAATTTTTTAAGTTAAAAATAAGTTTATTTCAAAAGCGATAAACGCAATTTTATGTTAGCTACGATTTTTAAGGGTTTGCTTGATTGAAATTTTTGAAAATTGATCAGAAATATCTAATTCATACATAACGGTTAAAAATGTATGAATTAGTTATGTTGCATGATTCATGCAGCATGAAAAAAAAGATAATTGTTCGGCGTAAAATTTCACAAGAACCTTGAGGGTTTTTGCTTAGCATATTTTGTGATGCTTATCGGTCAAGAAGTCGGTAACAAGTAGTAAGGGATTATCTAATCTTTCCGTAAGGGGTTCCTCTGGGACATTTTTTCCGTGAAGATGAGATTTTTCCTCAAAGAGGCCAACGAGTTATCTAATTCAATTTGGATCTCATTATAAAAATAATAAGACCGTGATTATAGATTCTGCCTAGACCTAGGTATGCGGTTTGATCTCAACAGTCATACCGCCTCCGTAAGATAGATGAGAAAATGTTAAATTTACGAAAAAATCGAACCGAAAAATCAAATTAAATTTGAAATTTTTTTTTGCGCCATAGCATTTCAAATAGGATTTAGTTGGCAAAATAGAAACATTTGTAAAGTAATAAATTGACCGCCCTTAATTTCATACTATTTTGGTTTGTGATTAAATTTGTTTGAAACGTGCGGATTATTTGGAATCGAGTGAAAACGTTACAATTTTAGGTTTTTTATGATAAAGATTATCACCCTGGGCTGATATAAAAACTCGATCATCTATTTGCTGAAATTATCCCATGACTCGAACTTCCAAATCATAATTTCACATTCCTTGTCTACTTAAAAAATATCTACCGTCTGAGTTTCAAGTGGCGTCGAGACCAAAAGTGATTCGTTAAAAGTGACACTAGGCTAGAATTTAATTATTCATCCAATTTTTCGAACAATAGCATTATTGGATCTCGTTTGAAATTCTCTTTATTTGTCAATTCGCAAGGTAAAACCTAATAAAACTCTGAAAGCGGCTATATCGGATTTAGTAAAACGAATCACTTTTGGTCTCGACGTTATCAGTTTATACCGTATTTTTTAGAAAAGATTTAGAGTCTTTCTTTGCAAAAAAATTTCATCGAAATGACATAAAATTTTTTTACAAATTTCCAAAAAAATTTTTTATTTTTTTCTTCAAAATGTAGCAATTTTTTTTCGGACAACGGCCCTTGTTCTGAAAAATCTGATAAATGGAGTTTTATACTACTTTCTGTGTATGCTAAAAATCGAAGTAAGTGCTCTGAATGAGGGTTATAAAAACTCATTTTCTGACCACTAGATGGCCAAAAATAAATTTTTTTACCCGGAATCGTTTTTTTCTGGGTCAATAACCCCCGTGACTCACGGGCCGTGAGGCCAATGAATTTTTATCAACTACTGAAGTTTTCTCTGTCGTTTTACCGCTGCGCACCCTACATACTGTATACATACTGTATGAATGAGCCAATGGTCGAAAATCGAAATCTATCCGAAAAGCAGTTTAACTGGCAACCTTTGTCGCAAAAAACTGTAATGTTTTAATAAGCGGGAAAGATTTATAGCCTTTTCTAGGTTATTTTGTTATCGCACGCTTATTCTGTTTCGATACGAGTTGATAAATACGAATTTATTATCTCATAATAACCGTATAATGCACCGGAATAATACCATTTCGTAGTCTTTGCCCAATTTCGTAACAAATTCCGATTTCAGACTTAGCTTTTATTGCACCAAATAATTCGACATGGGTTTAAAATTAAGAATGAATTCGAACGGTGAGAAAATCCATAAAAATTTACTGTGGTTGTTATTTTTCAAATGAATATTTATAGGTTCAATAGACGGATATTTGAAAATTGTCTCACATATTCTAAGTGAACGCAAAACGCACCCTATCTCAATAAGTGATTGACTGATTGTTTATTGGTCATGACGTAGCTAAAGCGTGGGTTAGAGATTTTGGAGCGTTCTGGGTTCAATTATATTATTTATAAAACAAGGCTTTATGGGAGGGGATGGAAAAAAATTTACGGAAAAAAATATATGGAAAAAAAAGTATGGAACAAAAATATATATGGACAAAATATATGACCACTTACTTTTTTGAAAGAATACGATAAGATAATCTCGAAAAGTTGAGACTGTTGTCTCGGTATTATCTTCAATGTCGAAATGTTGGGCCGACGGATTTCATTATGCCGGAAGTATATGTTTTACAATTAGCTTCGTTAACACCTCAGATACAATAAACCGATTCGTGAACTAAAATATCGTGAGTAGTTCCGGTTTTTTACGCCTAAATACTTCAAGTTTCACGCAAATTTAGTCAAATTGTAGAAAGTTGAAATGTTAAGCCGACAGACTTGATAATTTCAAAATAACCTGATTATTTACGTGTGACTTTATTACAACCTATTTCACTGAAAATCGGTTCATGATTTTTTGCGTATGATACGCAGCATATCAATAACTAAAATGGTCAACTCAAAAAATATGAAATTATGTAATTTATCATGATAAAAACTTTCAACAACAAAATCGAAAATAAAAATACTGTAAAATTATCAAAATAATTGTGATCTGTGTTTTTGTTCAAAAATCACAATTTTTATGATCTGTCTCTTGAAAGTCGAATTTCCATTTTTCGGAATACTCAACGTCGCGACGCGTCGTAAAATTCCGTCGAATATTTCTTACGCTTTCGATTTGACCCTTTGTTGTGACCAAAAATATAAACCGGAAGCAGAATATCTAAGCACAAATTGGCCTAGTTTTCCAAGTAGTCACGATCCCCTTTTTCAACGCGGGCCCGTATGAAATAAGTATAATGAGATTTTGGTTAGATTTGACAACTTAACACTACTGAGTCAGTTAAATTGACAGCAGGAATTTATGTAATAGTTGGTGTTGAATGTATATCTGGTAGAGGAAGTCGTTCTAATTTGATAACACGTCGCGAAGGCCGTCTTGAGTTGACGTACCGCAATTTTCAAAACTGTATATTTACTGTAAAAAAGAAAACAAAGAACAAAAATAATTTTATTTTGCACCTATGTTGCACCTTTTTGTTCAAATTTAATCATAATGAGATAAATTGTATCCGATTTTTTGTGCTTGTAGCATGAAAATAAATCTGGAGAATTTTATTCGCTATTACTCCTGAGGTCGGAAAAAATTATTTGTCAATAGATACGAATCTGATGAGCTTATTTTCAGAACCCATTTTTTAAATACCTTTTTAAATGAAAATAGCTTAGGGCAGGCTTGTAAAGGGGAGCGATTTTGTGTGGGTTTTGTTCCCCTTTCTCCTTTTTTTCCTTATCTTTTGCTCAAACCTACGCATGAAAGGGAAGGAATATTGACTCATATTTACAAGCTTGGCTTAGGGAGGCACGTTAATCCGCCAAAAATTATCCGCCAAAAAAATCAATTTTGAATCGGAATTCATTCGGCTTGAAAAATGACTCATCTGATTTGGTTTTTAGATAGCTCTAACTGAGCACAAATATCTAGTTAATAATAATAAAAAAAATTGGTCCGAATTGAATTATTTCTAAATTTTTTTCTGAGATTATAACTTGAAATTATTGAATTATAATTAAATAATTTAAATTATCTCAGAGAAAAAATTAAAAAAAATTGATTCTAACAATTCTTTTTGATGTTATATTAACTAGATATTTGTACTCAGTTTGAGCTATCTAGAAACTAAATCAGATATAGTGATTTTCAAATGCCGAATGAATTCCGATTCAATTTTTTTTTTATTACGTGCCCTCGGCTTAGGGTGTCTCGGGTTTGTCCCATTATGTAAACTATGACTATTACGGGTTGAGTTTTAAATTTATTATGGCTATTGCTAGACTGGCTCTCTTGTCCAATCAAAAGAGAAAGGAGGGAGAATTGCTTATCTTTTTTGGTTTCACACAATTCACAAACTACTTCCTGATTGGTTAAAATAACGAATAGAATCAAGGATTTAAGACCGTTCAAATGTTTGCCATATTCACTGATGAATTAATCATTAAATTTGGTTGGGTTATTATCATATTTTGCTCAGAAAATTAGGTTGAAATAACCGAATCCTGAAAAATGCGAATGAGATGAAATTCTTAAAAATCACAAAGGACATAATGGGGACCATTTTTAAGGGGGTAGCAGCGATGTGGCAGACTGGCGTCAATTTAACTACGAAATAATTAGTTGATTTATTTTTTTGTGCTTATTATGTTAGCTGAACACAATAAATGTGTATCAGCTCTTAATCATTTTTTATCTATTTAAGGAACGATTTGAGTTTAAACTTTTATTTTATAATTCGTAAAATTTTCGAAAAAATTCAAAGCATTATTAAATTTTTAAGCATTTTCGTCCAAATTTTTTCTGATTATTTTATGAAATTTGTGAATAAAAACGAAAAAATAGCCATTTAACTTTTTTCATGCATGTCTACATATTTTTCTGACTGCTGTTTGAAAAATCATGAATGTTTTTTTGTCATTTTGTTGTCGACTCTTTAGAAATATTATGATTTTCCGCAATCAAGTCCAAAAATTTTAATTAGTAGTGTTTGAAATCTCTGTAAAAAATCAGGCCGAATCACTTGTGAAATTTTCTGATATCTATTTGGTTTCCGTATTTCAACGATGCAAGGTCAGTGAATATCGTTTCTGAACTTCTGATGAAATTTACAACACTTGCTTAAGGAACCGGTGTTGTGCCATTTGGCACGCAATTTATAAAAATTTTATTATTTTTAAAAAATTCTGTTAAAATTTCGGGTGTAATAGGCTACTAACTTTTAAAAGTCAGGACATTTTTTTTTATTTAATCTCAATTGAAGGTCAATTTTTTTCCTAAAAAGTGTTTTTCTATTTTCATGGAAAAAAAACTTTCATATTTAAGAAATTTTGCAGTGTGGATAATGATTCTCCCATAATTAGTGCATTACACCGACAATGTCTGAAGTTATAAATATCGCATTAAAAAAAATCCCACATCGGGTCAAGTTGGAATGGAGTTGTAATGAAAGTGGTTTTTGATATTTTTACAGATACTTAAGGGTATGGTGGTTCCTACATTTTCTGCAGTTATTATGTCATAAAAATGCACCAAATCATGGTTATGTTTTAAAAAGCAAAACAACCCAAATAAGAACAAAAAAAATTTCGAAATTTTTGAGTTTTTTCGATTTTTTTCTGAGTATTTGTTCAAAATTAAGTACAAAATAACGTATGTTTCAATTTGACCACTAAAACTTCAAATTTCGCTTGACGTAAGCCAACTTTTCTTCAGTGTTTCCCAGCTTTCTTTTGAGCCTACTTTCGCAAAATCGAAGCACATTTTTTTTCGGAAATTTTTTCACGTGACTTGAAAATTCATATTTTGAGTTTGGGGTCGAATTGAAAAAAACGGCTCCTCAGAAGTTTCTATTTGTTTCGAGCTACCGTTTGCAAAAATTTGAGTGAATTTTGAAATTTAACCTAGGAGGAGATAGATTTTCCGATGAACAAAGTCGAAAAAACGGTGTTTATCGCATATTCTAGAAAATATACGCACTATCGACAAAGGGCTCCTAGAAGTTTTAAATACAATTACAGGTTATATAAAAATTTAGGTTTATTTCAAAATAAAGCTGAGAGGAGATAGATTTTCGTTTTGACTTAGTCTCCCTGTCTCGCTTAGTGTCTGGGAGTGTATGCATGCAAAAAAATTTGACACATGTTTTACGCAAGATGAAGGCTATGTTCTACAAACTGGCTAATCTGAATTATATCCTTTGAAGCCCTGTTTGGCTAATATTTATCGAGAATATGTCAAATTAAGGAACCACCATACCTTAAGTATGTAAAAAATTTTAAATATAAACGTTTGCAAGTATGAACACTTTCATTTTTAGATAAAAAATAAATAAAAATTTTTCACATTTTTTTTCTTTCAAAAATCACTCCGAAAAAATGTACCAATTCTGCACAAGTCGCGCTACCGTCCTTATCAGGCTTTTTGACCTTTTTATTCGAAAATTCCAACTTCGGACTGTGTAAAACAGCTTGAAATTGAATTAGTCATAAATATTCGAAACCGTTCGCTATACATGTATATAAATAAGAACTTTTTATTCTCAATTCCAAAAAGCTAGATGTAGAATTAAATCAGATAACGATTGTTATTAAATGCTTCTGACGTTAATTTGCCAAAATTAGATTTATTATTATTTTGAACTATTTACCAGATTTTTTTTCCAAATATTTTACGAGCTTGTTTTTTGTGTTATCATATTAAGTTATTTTCAAAGACATAAATTGGTGCCGCGGCATGCGGCCCGATTTTCAATTTCTCATAATCAGAAACTACTCCCCAACTTGTTTTGATTTGCCAGAAAATTTTCAGATTCTAACTAATCAGAAAAAATGCGATTCAGACTGAAAAATGTTTCAATTTTTTGAAGTTTGCTTATTTTTCTACCCTAAATAACTAATAGTTATTAACTATTCCAATTTTAATCGTAGAATCACTTTAAGGGGGTAACGACGAGGCTTGTATCTCGAGACTCATAAGTGATAGGAACTATTTTAGTTGCATTGTTATTTCGTGGCTGGTTTGCTTCCAGAAAATATAAAAAAAAAAATTTCGATGTCAAAAATTTTTCAAAAATTTTCTATATTTCAAGTTTTATTTTCCTTAACCGCACTGTCATCTTTGAAGTAAATTTTTTGCTCTAATTTGTTGCATTAGATCACTGTGAATTAGATTTGAACATGGCAATGAAAATTTTTAAATTTCGAAAAAAAAAAATTCCAATTTTTCTTAGATCCAGAAATTTGGGAACCGACGGAGGCTGTTTCTCGAGACTCAGAATGATAGAAGCTTATTTTTAGCTGCATTCTTATTTTTGTTAACGGTTTGCTTATATAAAACCTAAATAAAAGATGAATTTCGATAAAAATTTTCCGAATTTGCATAATAATGGAATTTTTCTTAAGTATTTTTTTCAGGTAATTAACTTTTTCTCGGATCTAGACATTGGATCTGACTATTTTACACTAATTTTTATTGTGCAACTTACTGAAAAAATGTATCAAATTTATGATTTTACTCGAAAAAATTTTGGAATTTTTCTTCAAAATCTATTTTGACGAATTTGAGGGTAAATAAACTTTGAGTGCCTCTAAAACAGTAATGAGAAAAAAATAAAAACCGTTTTGTACCGCCTCGCTTTGCACACTTTTAAGAAGTGCTTTTCTTTAAAAAAAATCTGATATAGTTCGACTAAGAATGGGGTCAGCGACATGTGCAAACACCCATTTATTTTGGAAATTTCTCTTAAAACAAGAAATTTGAAAATCAGGCTTTGACGGCTGTTAAGCTCACAATTAAAGTTTATACTGAAAAAAAAGAAAATTTGATATCCGGGATGAAATGGTACCAAAAAAATGGAAAAAATCACTTTTTGGACCGGTATACCGGCCGGTCCGGTCATAAAAAAACTTGACACCATTTTTTGAAAATTTCAAACAAATATCTCTAGAATCCGAATTGAACTCAATACGAATGCGGTTAGCTCAGACTGATCGTGAAAACAGTAAAACTCGTCGGTTACCCCTTAAGCCAACTACAGTATGTACTTTTTTACTTGCGAAGTGAATTGTCTTTAGCTAATTACGGCCAATTAAAAATGGTAACTAGGTGGTAACTAGGTGTAGTTGGAAAAGTCCGTTGTTTTTTAATAATTTCACTTCAACTCTAGAAATTTTTTATTTCAGGCGCCTCTACGAGTTAAACCCACGTCAAATCATGATTAACGTACATAAAAATCGGTACCAGCATGAGCGATTTATGGTTGAGCAATCAGCGAATAGTAAAATTTCAAAAATTGTTCAGGTCAAATCAAATTCCCCCATATCGAATATTATCCTTACTCCTGCGTTCTCACTGTGACATCACAAGAAGAGACAGTGACCAATGAAATCACAGGATTCTTGAAATAAGTCGACAATCGTGTGATGTGATGTGATGTGATTGGACACTGTCTTTTCTTGTGACGTCACAGTGAGAACGCGTGAAAAGAAATTATTAACGTGTTCTATTTTTTGACCAAGCTATACTCAAAACTGACGCACGAATCGATAAGTGCTTCAACTATACAGTATGCTTAAAAATAATGGTCAAATCAAGTCACCTTCATTTAGTTAACTTACAGTTCTTGTTAATATAATTATACTTTTGCAACAAGTTCTCCACAAATTATTAAATGTACAATCAAATCTTTCTAATAAAGTTCTATAATTATCGAAAAAAGTAGGGATAATATTCGATATAGTCAAAAACTCAAAAATATTGTTTAGAAATGATAATAATACGGCAATATTTTTAACTGATAGCATTAAAAATTGAAAACATTTTATTACTCGTGAAAAAATTCTGAAACCAAACAGGCTAATCGGTGGCGATCTTCTGGTAAACCAGGAATGGCCACCGAGCTAAAATATCTGCTCGGAAAAAAACGAGCGGATCCGGATTACCCGCCCTCAGAGTACAATCCTTAATATTATAAATAATCACCAAACACGCAAGATATTAGCACCATCAAAAACCCTTGATTGCGGAATAGGCCGATTTTCATTGGCAGATAAGAAAG
>SCLH01000959.1:76313-94998 GCA_004367855.1 Oikopleura vanhoeffeni | reverse complement strand
CAGATCGGTTTTTCCGATCCGATCCGATCACATTTTTTGCCGCTCGGTTTTTTCCGATCCGATCCGATCAGCAAATTTAAATTTGCTTCCGATCCGATCACATTTTTCGTCCGATTGATCGAATATGTGATCGGAGTGATTTTTACGCACCGAGAAGCTTAAAAGCCAAACTTAAGGTTTTGCGAGTATTTTTCAGACTTCATTGGAGTCATGGTAACCCAAAAAACGATTCGAACCAAAATCAAAATAATTAAGTCGCTATCGTTGTCAGAAAATGATTTGACAAAACCGGTATTCTGGGCATTGAATTTCATTGATATAATTCTATTAATATAATCATTAGAACTCAAAATCAAAATTATAATTATTATGAAAATTTCGAAATTTTGAAAAAATTCGTGAATAAGTCAAAAGTTTAGATATAAAAAATTTGACATTTTATGCAAATTTAATTAAATTTTAATTGTTGATTTGAAAACTTAAATTTATAAAGACTGAGAAATTTGATTTCGAAATAAAAAATTATTGAAAAATTTGAAATTCTATTCAAAAATTAAAAATTTAATTCGAAAATTAAAAATTTTATTCAAAATTTGAAGAATTTTGAAAAATATTCTAAATTATATGGAGTACCGCCTCAGAGTACAAATCCTTAATATTAAATATACAAACACGAAAGATATTAGCACCCAATCAAAAACTGATTGCGGAATAGCCGATTTCATTGGTCAGATTAAAAGGATCAACCAATCAAATGCTCGATTGCATTTTTCAAATATTTAGGATCTTTACTCTGGAGGCATCACCCCCCCCCCCCCCCCCCCCCCCCCCCCTCCCCCCCCCCCCCCCCCCCCCCCCCCCCCCCCCCCCCCCCCCCACCCCCCCCCCCCCCCCCCCCCCCCCCCCCAATGCTCAGATTTCGCATTTTTCAAATATTTAGGATCTTTACTCTGAAGGCGGGTGATCCATATTAGAACTATCTCAATTCACAAAAATTGTAACATTAAAAAAAACAAATTTTAAATATCATTTTAAATTAAAATTTTTCTAAAAAATTTTAAAACCTTTTTTTCAAAATTTGGAAATTTTTTTTGTAAATTTGATTTTGCAAATGTAAAATTTTTAAAAACATTTTGAATTTTCTTGAAAATTTGCTAATTTTTTAAGTTTGACAGTTTTTTTCAAATATTGACGAATTTATTTAACAATTAACAATTTTATAAAATTGTAGTACACAATTTTTTCTCAAATATGACAATTTCTTAAAAATATGACAAATGTTTCAAAAATTTGACAAATTTCTATTTAAAATTAAAGAAATTTTTTTTAAATTTAAATATTTAACATAAATCTTTTTTCAGCGGCCTTCGGCCGATTTGGAGCTCTTCTGTTTAAGATCAAATACGAATCATAAATCCTCTCCAGCTCCAAAAAATGTTATAAAATGTTCTAACTCGATCCCAAATAACTTTATGGGAGGCCCGCTTCAGTTACCAAAAATGCAAATGTTCACTTTTTAACAACTATAAGCCGATAAAGGTTCAAGGCGAAATGATTGATTGCTTATTTCTCTCGCATAGAACATAGCAATGAAAAAACATTCTGAAAAGTAGTTTGTAATCTCTGAAGCGTTTGATCATATTTTAAAGATAGCATGTTGAACAACCGGTAAATGAGGTAACCAGGACAAAAAATTTCTGAAAAGCTGTATTTTTTTTCGTCATATTAGGAAATTCAAAATTTGACATATCTTGCGAAATTCAAAGGCGGAAAAAACTATCATTCCTTTTAATTCTCTCACTAAAAAGGTATAAAAGCTGGCGAAAAGAGCTGCGTTTGCTATTGGGCATGGAAAGTTGTATTTTTTTCATGCTACATGGCAAACTATTTTCCGTGCACTAGTAGTTTCGTATAATTGTTAACAACTGTTATGCCTGATGTAACATTCATTTTAACCCAAGGAGTACGATTTGAAAATTTATTTGAGATCCATTCGTCAATCAGTTTTTTTTAAACCAAACGATTCGAGTTGGAATGTTTTTGGAAACAGTATATAGACTATACAATAGAATTTATCGTTCGAGCGCATAGAGCAGAAAAGTTTTATTTTCGACACCAAAAATTTTAATATTATTTCTGAATTTTGGTAATTATTTACCGATTTTTGGCTTATATTGACTAAATAATAAGCCACGTGAGTCAAAAACATATCAGAGTCTATCTCTAGCTTTTGAGTAAAAGAATACGACTTGCTGTTAAGAACTTATAACCAAATACTGTTTAAAAATTAGAAAGAAAGAGTTCAGAATGTTAAATTTCTTCAAAATTAATTCTTTAGATATAAACAATCTACGTGGAGATCAAAAATTCTAAATCCTGTCTAAATAATTTTCAGTACAAAAAATTTGGGCTGCCTATAGAACCCCCTTTAAGCATTTTTTCAAACAATGTTAAAATTCCGAGCTAGTCCGATCCGATTCGGTCCGATCACCGATCCGATCAGGTCAGGTCCGATCCGATCAGCAAATTTCAAATCGGGCTTCCGATTCGATCAGATCCGATCACATTTTTTCCAGCTCCGGTCCGATCCGATCAGCAAAGATTTTGAGGCCCGAAATTTCCGATCTGATCCGAATCGGATCATCCGATCTGCAAAATCTGCTCGGATGGCCATCCCTGTGGTAAACATCTTATGAGAAACGGTACATTTCTCAAAAATGTCTGAGGTTTCTAATGGTATATTTGAAAAGCCACATCTATGCCGTATATTTTCCAATAACGATGTTCGAATTTAAGAAATTTTGCAAAATCGTTAAAATGCAATTCGGTGGTTAAACTAGCTTCATCTCAAAATTATTCGGCAAAATTACAATTTAACCCTTGAATGCATAGAACAAAAAGTTTGGCAGAGTGACAGTCCCATTTTGTAGACTCAACTTTTAACATTGTTAGCAAAAACTCTAGAAATTATAAATTTAGTTATAGGAGAAATTAATTGAAAAATTAATTTTCATCACATGATACTGGCTTATGGTCATATCCACAAAATATATGTCTTAGTGATAACTACTACTCTTATCAAGGATTGATCAACTTGCGTAGGTGTTATTAGATGCTCTCTGTGCACAACTGTGTGGGCTGCAAAAAGAGATCACAACGTGAGGTCCTCCTGATATAAATAGTACCATAAAACCTAATTAAATAAACTCTCCAAAAGACTTAAGAAATAGAGCATCCAAGTGTTAGACGCCCTGAATTTTTAAAATTTTGATATTTATAAAGACTAACTTCCAAACAATTACAAATACATGACTCTTCTGAATTTATCCTGAAATTTGGTTCAATTTTTTTTAGCCGATTCCATACATAATTTCGTGTTCATTTTTTCTCAAATTATTACCTATAAAATTGCCATCGCCCGAAGTTTCAAATTGTTCAGAAAGTCCACAGTGTAGCCAAATGAACAGGAGTTTTAAAATCATCTAAATAAAAATCTTGGTTAGTTTGTCTCAACTTTCTATCTTTAATATAATATATTAAAAAACTCAGGGAGCACTATTCCATTATCCTAAAGGGGGCACAAAAGACGCTGAAAATAAATACACTTTTCTTTAAAATATAACAGAACACCCCTAACGCAGCATAATATGAATACTTTTTTTATCAGAATGACCAGGGCGCAGGGTGACCTCTGGGGTATTGTAATCAAAATTAAATCAATTTTATAGACACGAAATAAGCGAAATATTCAACAGATTTTAAGATATTGCCACTTTTGCGGTTTGTATGATAAAACTTGTTAAATTTGTCATCGTATGCGTAAAGGTCAGCAAGGTTTTATTTTGAGGATTCGAAAAAATGGCTTTTTTTAAACATATCTTTGTATGAAACTTAAGACCTATAAAGTCGTTAAAGGTACAATTTGTACAATAATTTCATGATAAAATTATTATTACACGATTAATTAAAAAAAAACATTTTCAAATAAACGTGAGCGTCGTTCAATACTGCGGCATTGGAAAATTTTTTTCCTAATTTTTTCTTAGAAAAATTCGGAGGCGGAAGAAGCTATGAGAAAAAATCTGTTATCAAAGAAATACAACTTTTGAATTACTTTGTAAGCAATGTATTAGTATTTCACTTTTTCTGGTGATTTCCGCCTAGGCACTGCTCATACTAGTAGCAAAATATAAACATTAAAAAGTCAAATAAAATGTTCTTTTTTTATATTTAACCATGAAATTCGCCGATAAAAAACGATAATATTTAACTCTTTATGCACAAAAATAGCAGAATTTTTTCGTATGAGTCAAAACGTGCACAATGCCAATAGCTCATATGCAGTGATAAATATTTAACGCTATAAAATACAGTCTGTTGTTAATCTGGACATCTTACAAATAAGCGCTCAAAGTTGCATACCTAAATGAGTTCTTTCTTTTTCGAAAAAGTCTCGGATTTTAAACGACTACGATACTTTTGAGTGTGAGAAGGTTAAATACGTCAGATTATGTGCCACATTGAAAATACTATAATTTTACCTAACAAAATACTACGAACTGCATTTGTTCAAAAATTCTAATCTTATCATGATAAAGCATCCGAAAGCTGAAGCGAAATTATGTATTTTTTTAAGCAAATGTTCCAGTCTATCATTTAACTCCATTTTTTAAATTTTTATTATAGACTCTCGATTTTAAAAACTCGTTCGTAGTTTTCGCTAACTTGATCGGAGAATGACGTACGTACAGCACGTAACGTACTCATTATTCAAATTCAATTGTGTTCAAAACAGTGCCCGTTTTTCTAGAGTGCCAAATTGTTTTTACCGCGGATAGCTAAATTGTTGGTCATAATGTGACGCTTGAAACTTGTGGTAAATTTTACTAGAACCATTTGGTAAAAAGGATTTCGGTCAGAACTGATAGAAGTTGAAAATGAACCGTTGAAAATGATTCGTTTTAGATTATTAAATTCGATTGAATTTGCCACATTTGATGAGCTTGCAATATGCTCAGGTCCTAGTCGGAGGTCGTTCTATTCACTATGGTTACACATTTTAGAATATGCCCGGACACTATGCCCGGACACTTTTTTTCAAATTTTACTGTGAGTACTTTCTGACTACTAAGTGGCTAAAAAAATTTCACTGATTTTATCGCAAAATTTTCGAGAAAAAAATTAAATTTGCCAAATTTATCAGGTGAGCGTTCTTATGAGATATTTGAAAAATTAAGAGAAATATTGAGTTTATTTTATACACAAGCGTGGCTTATCATAATTTTAATCCCATCATTAACTGAGAATAGTTCAGTTTGACGAAGAAAAATTAAAATTAATAAAAATTGAAAATTATTAATAGTTAGATTCCGGATTTATCCTCTAAATAAATCTATTTTAATACAGCATGTTTACACATAAACTGTCCTATATTTAAAATAAACGGGCGCATTCTGCTTCCCACTGGAAATATCACAGGTGTCATTAACCCGTTGGCTCAGATTGTTTAAATAAACCATTCTGCTTTTTAAACTTAAATGAACAAAAAATTGAAATATAAAGTATCACTAGCTTTTTCCCAATCAAATTGCCTCTCAGTAGTTGATAGGGTGTTTACACAATTTATATTTGGACGTTTGAAAACAACGCATCTAATGGAGTTCAATCATAGCTCAAAATATCAACACGTATTAATTAATATTTAAGAACTTTGTTGGATAAGTCGTTTCCAAAAGCCGAAATGTAGACGATTTGGACACCCTATTTACTACTGTGACTTGTGAGATGGGGTCAAAAAAAATGTTTTTTGCAATAACTAAATAAAATCGATTAACAGTATTTATTCGCCACTTCTAACCAGGGAGGTTAGGGCCTAGACACGGGATAATTGCTGAGAACTGTGACCTTTCAAGGGGCTATCCCGCAATTACATGATACCCTGTCCGAGACCTTCAAGCATCCTTACCACAAAACTTGCTACCCCCTTATGAGGTAAAGGAAGTGAGAGCTAAATTCTCAAACCGTGACAAAAGTATGAAACTGGATTTTGGCGAAAGTTTGTCGATTTTAAAAAAGGAAATTGTGCCAAAATTCAGAATGGGAATTATATACGTAGGTTGATTAGAAGGTTTTGGTCACTAATGAACAGACCACACCAAGCGACACCGCAATCAAACATCACCGCGTGAAATATTACGGTGATACGGTAACAATTCATTTTAAGCTCTAAACGGGTTCAATTACACGAAGGAGTTTTCTGGAGTATACATTTTTGGTCGAATTTTTTTAAAGGACCTATCTTTTGCTATGAAAACTGTGTAGGCTGAAATCAGCAGTAAAAGTCTAATACAAATTTACGAAATATTTCGTTCGTCGATTTAATTTTTGATTTGTGCATCTAACCCGGTTGGTTCCTGTTATCAAAATTAGTCCAGAGTTTATATTTTTGCAAAATAATATTTTCTATTGCAAACTTTTTAAATTCTAATAAGTGGATTTTTTGCGCCTACGCATTTTTTATTGCAAAAAATAAGAGAAAAAGCGACCATAAGTGTTGTCGACCAAAAATCCTGAATATTTGAATTATACAAACAACGCGGGATACTAGCACCCAATCAAAACCCTGAATTGCATAATATGCCGATTTCATTGGTCAGATTTGGAAGGCATAAACCAATCAAATGCTCAGATTCCGCATTTTTCAAATATACAGGATCTGTCCTCTGAGGGTCTGTAATCCATAGAGTCAAACGGATATTATTTTAGCTTTGCAACGAACATTTTCATCGTTTATCAATCTAATATATCGATTACAATCCATTAAGTCTAGTCCGATTTTAAATAAAGCAAACTCTAATTCTTGACCATCTTTTTGACCAAAATTCGGGTAATTCTAATCATCATACAGAACCAAGAGATTAATGTAATGCAATAAATTCAAGCTCAATATTCTTGTTTTCTCAATAGAAAATCTGCAGTACATTTGATGCTGCATTTAACAATAAAAACGAGTCGTATCAGAGACCTATACAATTCGTTGAGCCGTGCATATATCATCATATCGATTTAAATATTATGATTTGAGAATGTGATCTGCGCCGTATAGTTCTGCCGAATAGTTCTGCGGATAATCCTATTGAGTATCTAAAATGTCATTTTGTTCATGAGATTTTGAAAGCTAGATTGTAGATAGCAATAAAAATAAACTAGTGACTTTTGGAAATTTCGTTGTCCACTATAAATTAAGCAAAATTTCATTATCAGCATATTATTTTTTAATATTCTGATAATACAAGCTCAATATTCTTGTTTTATCAAAAGATAATCCTCAGTATATTTCATGCTGCGTTTTACAATAAAAAACGAGTCGTATCAGAGACTTATACAATTCTTTGAGCCGTGTACATTCTATCAAATCGATTTGAATATTATGATTTGGAATGTACTATGCGGATAATCTCATTGGGTAACTAAATTGACAAAAATGTCTGTCGCCGTTTAAAGCCTACTTTTCTCATTTTTTATTCATTGCAATCAGTCGTCGGAAAACTATCTCCTCATTAGAAAAATTATTAAATTCCTTTAGTTTTTTTTGAAAGCTAGCTTATAGAAAAAACTTTATCTCGAGCTTTTTTTTTAAATTTTGACCTCAAACTCGAAATAAGATTTTTTAAGGAACAAATAGAAAAAATGTGTTGATCGATTTTTTCGAAAACATTCTCAAAAAAGCCCCGAAAATACTGATGAGAAAGACTGCGTACATCAACCCGATATTTTGAAGTTTTAGTGGTAAAATCGAACAAACATTATTTTGATAGTTAATTTTGAAAAAAATACCAAGAAAAAACGAGAAAATTTTGGAATTTTTTTTATGATTTGATTAGTAATTATGCTGTAATTTACGATTAAAAAAGTCGTATGATAAGCTTATAGATTTTGTTGAGCCGTGCACATTCCATCAAATCGATTTGAATATTATGATTTGGAATGTGCTCTGTGGATTATCCCATTGGGTAACTAAAATGACAAAAATGTCTGTCGCCGTTTAAATCCTAATCTCTCTCATTCGTAATTTAATCGCGGCCTCTTTAAATTACGGTGGTTCATATTGAGAAATCCGGCAGACCGCCAACTTACATAAAATTCATAACATTTTTTGTCCAGATTTTGCGATTTGGAGGTAAAATGGTGAATTAGAAGTTGAGATTTCGAGGCTATCTGAGGTGATCTAGGAGCTTGATTTTAGTTTTAAGGTATACGAGGGACGTTATCTCGAATTTGAGCACTTCATTGACGCGAAAGATTAAACCACAAGGTCACCGAGATCAAAATGTAAAATTTCACAAGAAAAAAATCACGTCAAAGTCCAAATACTGACGAAAGAGATAGGATATACATTATGACCATACAAGGTAGATTAGTAAATGAACAACTTTCCTTGTTCTTCAACTTTCCCTTTTTCTTTCCAACAAATGGTCTATTTTTCTCCTATTTTCCCTCAAGGAATGCATAAAAAAGTTCTATTTTCCTTGAGTTGATATTACGGGATATATTTTCTTATAATGCCAGAATTTTTGGAACAATTGATCCATTCAATACAATTTTGGCGACTGTTAAAAATAAGGGAAAGTCAGTTTTCTTAGGAAAGTGCTTGCTCTCTTAACTCCTTCCCAAACAAACGTTTCCTTTTTCTTATTTCTGGAGAGAAAAAATGAGACATTGCATTTCTCAATTAAATAAAAATGTAGTTTAACCTCCTCACACCAGAAACGAGAACTTCGCCTCACACCCAAAAGCCTATCAAAGGCACTACTTTGAGCGCTGATAATGGGAAACTGGAAAAGATATCAATTACTTATTTGTCACTGATTGAGATCAAGGATAGAATCAAGTGAATAACACGTAACATTTTTAAATTTCGAAGTTTGTGAACTAGATAACTGCGAGAGAAAAGAGAGGTTCACTCATCTTGTATTTCTTGATAAACCATACATTTACAATGACATATAAGTTACAAATTTACAAGTCAAACTCTAGCTATTTATAGCCTAGTCTCAGATGTGAAATATGATATCTCGATCGCTTACAAAACAATTATCATATCCCTGCGCGTCAAAATATATGCAGTGAAATGTGAAAAATATTGCTAATCAGCTGAAAACTCAAAATCAGTAACCACCTAAACTTGATTGATTTGTCTTGTCGGCTTTATTTGGGTTATTTGCCGTTCATTTTTTTCGGAAAATAAATTTTGAAAAAATATTTTTTCATTATTTTGGGTTTCATAAAAATCACTTGTGAAAAATATTTTTTCGTATAAGACTGCAGAAAAAATAAACTTATATCAAAGAATTCTCAAATATTTCCTAAAAACTGGCTTCCCCAGAATTTTGATATTATATTTTGGCGAAAATCTAGAAAAAGTAGGAAAAAATAACTTTCGACGGCTAATCGTATAAATTTCCAACAAATATTTTGGAAATAAATTGCAAACTCTATAACAAATTCGAATTGTCGTCTGTGACGATGTTATTTCTCGCGCCGTTTTGACTCCCGAAATTTTTTTGCCTTCAGAATAGTCAAGGGTGTGAGGGGGTTAAAGGAGTGGGCGTCGATAATTGGGCTCTTTTTCACATTTTCGAGTGAAGTTTTATGAGAAACCTGGCTTCAGAAATAATTAATTTTTTTTAAATACGTAGTACAACTCTTAAAGAAATGCCAGTACTATCAGAGCATCTGATACTTCAAACCTACGCTCAGAAAATGATTTTTAGTAGGCGTCCCTGAAAGTACTAAAAAGCCTACTCCTCCTTCATTTCTCATCATTTTTTCTTGTTATTTGCAACTTAACTTTCAAATATAAATGCGCATCTTCAAGCGGAAGCCCTTTTTTAAATTTGTCTCTAATAGTCAAAACGGCTTATTTGAGAACCTCACGCGAAAGCCTACTCCTCCTTGAAAATATATAGAAGATTTTCAATTTGTGCATCAAATTCAACGCAAAGCCTCGATTAAAGTCCNTATTTGAAAAAAAATCAAGATTCAGAAAAAATCCTGCAAGTTAGAAAACTCAGTGACAAATTCTCTACAAAATCGGGAAATCAAAGAAGTTTGGGGGAAATCTCAATTATCGTCACCCTTAATTTAACCTTTAATTTCAACCTCCGAAAAATCGACAGAAAATTCTCTACAAAATATGTGTATCAAAAAGTATTATACTTGAAGTTGAGATATCGACGTCCACTCCCTTAAGTGCATCCGAGTATTTAATACCAATGCTGAAACCAATTACGTGGTCAACCGCGGTTACAAAGATGACCTTTTCTTATTTTTGATTTCTTTCAAAAACAAATTTTTTTGTTGTTTATATCCGATAAAATTGAATTTTCGGATTTGGATACATAAGCGTCTTGAGCTTAGTGTGGAATTAATTTTAAACTCTTAATTAAGCAAACTGGCCTTTTACGACAAAATGTTTATCGTAAAAATCATGATTAAATAGAAAATAAAAATTAGCCAAAAATTATGAAGTTCCACTTTAGTCAGCTTTTCCAACATCATAAAATTCTATAAAAAATGTTTTCAGATTGTCCTAAGACGTCAAACTTTACCAATTTGGTTTCCTACCACTTGTCAAAACCTTCAACCTCTAAAACAAAAACCCCCCACGACGATAAAAAAAACTCAGTTTATTTATCAGAGACAGATTTTTAGAACTGTTAAAGCGCGGTAAACCTATCGAGAACTTTTCGATAAAAATGACATGGTTACAATCTAACCAAAAATCAACGTCAAACCACGATATTGCTCAACTCGGTTCGAAGTAGGCCGTCCGTTCGAATATATGGATTAACCGCCCTCAGAGTACCAATCCTAAATATTTGAATGATACAAACAACGCAAGATATTAGCACCCAATCAAAACCCTTGATTGCGGAAAAGGCCGATTTCATTGGTCAGTAAGAAAGGATCAACCAATCAAATGCTCAGATTTCGCATTTTTCAAATATTTAGGATTTGTACTCTGAAAGCGGGTAATCTATATATCTCGCGATGCATCGCGATGTATTATATTATCTAAAAAATAAAAATGTACATTTTGTCAAGAATTCTTTAGAGATAACAATTTATTTTTCAAAAATTTTGAAAATTAGAAAATTGCTGCTATCTGATTGGTCGAAATTCAACTTCATCTAATAATCAAAATAAAACCATTATTTTGTTCGTCTGAATTCTACGAGTTAGATTATATCGTCACTGTCTCAAAAAAAACTTAAATACCGATTCAAAATGTTAAAATCTGCAAAAACCAACGTCGAACCGCAATATTGCTCAACTAGTTTCGGAGCAATTTTTCAGTACTAATTAGCCTTTTAAAGAAGTCTTCTTCTGAAAAATAATTTGAGCATAACTTCCCTAATTAGTCTTTGAAACTTCCTACTTGATTGATTAGTAGTTATGCTGTTTACCTCGTGGGCCCCTGGTCAATTGGTGTGTCCGACCCCTATAACACTTTTCCGGTGCTGGTAACTAATATCCCAAAGCACTTCCTCTAACATCACAATTTTTCCTCGAAAAAGTCTGCCGTACCACAATATATTACCTTTTAAAATCTTATATATTCACTATCTAAATTTTTGCCTTTTTTTAAATTGCTAATTTTATAAAGTGACAGATCTCCTACCTAAAATCAGTGCAATACGTCATTTTGATACCAAAATAAAAACAAAGAAAATGTGGAAAATACACAATGTACAAGGTTACCAAATTTAATTTTGTTCATTAAATATTTTAACGTAACAGTTTTAATCAAAATTAACTCCTAGAGTACCGAACCGTTTTTGGATCCGCAGTGATTTTTGGGCATGTTGTTCACCTTATAAATTAAGTAAAATTTTATTATCAGCGTACTTTTAATCACGATGCCAGACATTGGCTTGGTTAATAAATATTTTTTATAATTTGACGGCATAAAAAGTCATTGTTATTTCGCTAACAGTTGCGGGAAAAAGCTACAGACCAATTCATATCTTTTTACCAACTCGCCTACACGTTTCTTGAACTGTTAATTCCAAATATTAAATTAGAACAGTATGAAACTGTAAAGTTTTATAGAGTGGAAAAAGTGCTCTGATCACCCGTTAAAAAGCATAATTTCATAAAATACCTCAATTTATAATTTTACTGATCTCCTACCACGATCAAATAATACCACACGTCATACCATATTCTAACGCTCGAATTAACATTCATAATTTTATTACAAAATTTTCGTTTGCTAGTGTCAATTTAACCGCTCAGCATGTGTCAGTTTACGATTAGCGTTTTGAATAATCAAATAAAACATGGATAATTTATGTTTCTTATCTGAAAATGAGAGATAAATATTATGAATTACAAGTTCAATGATAACATCGACATTTAATGTAGATGTTTTAATGACGCAATTGAGTCGTGATTGTGCCCATGCATTTGTCGTATATTTGGCATTTAGATTATGTCAAATTTTAATGACAAAAAGTTTTTTCCATAAAAGTAAGTATGTTTACGAAGAAAAATTATTTTGGAGAATATTATGACGGGAGAATACGATATTCTGAATACCCTATTCTGCTATTATAAGATTCTCTTCTGAATCTATTCAGAATATGTTTCTAAATTTCAAGAAGTTTCTTTATTTTTTCACTACCCACTCAGAGGACACCGACGTTTTACACAAAAGATTCGTCATTTTTTCCTATCATGTTGAAGAGACAGCCAATCAGAGCCCTCCATTACTTCCACGCTAGTAGCGGTGCCCTTTGAGTGGATAGTACTACAAAAAAATTTAGTACTAAAATTGTCGTTAAATTTTGAGTATTTTCGATATTTATTTTTAATAGACAATTTTCACAGATGATGTACAAATAAGGTTGTATCATAATATTCGTCATAAGGAGGTCGATGCTATTAAAGAGGTCGGTTTTTTTAATTTGTTTTTCTCTTGATGAGTTTTGCTACTTTCAAAAATAATTAAAAACGAAATTGGACAAAAAATGAAACCAATTCCCAAAAATTTTGATTTTTAAAATTTTTACGAATTTGATAATTTAATTTCGAACTCTAAATTTTCTAAAAAAGGAAAATTTCAAAACTTTTTAATTTTGGTTAATCATTAACAATTACTTTCAAGCTTTATTGAGTTGAAAATATACATCAAGCAAAACAAATTTTATCAAGAGAAAAAAGGTAGGCGCCGCAAATAGATTTTTGCTGAAAATTTGACATCAAAAGGTGTAGATTTGAAGACTTCTTGGTATAAATATACCAATTATTACTCGCTACAGAATTAAAATTAAATAAAATTAAGTCTACAGCTTGTCACATTTTTTATCCCGATTTTACTGTTCAGGTGAAGCTGAACTCCGCCAATCAAAACGTTTGAATTCACAAAGACATAGCCTATGTGACAAAAGTGTTTAAAAAATTTAAATGCTCACTGAAAAATCATCAGTATCAATCAGGTTTCAGCAAAAATCTTAGTTCGGGAGCAAAAATATGACATACTTTACTTTCTATAACATTTATTTGCGGTTTCATTTAATAATCCATTCAAAGTATTACTGAATGAGAACCATAGGTTGGATTTCTTAAAAAACTTGCGTCTACTTTCAATAATAATGTAGTTTATTTTTTAATAGTCGATCGAGTTCTATCAATTTTTAAATACTTAAAGTATTGCCATCAATACCTTACCGTCAGTCCATATCACTTAATAACCACTCTCTTATCAGTATCACTACTGCAACTTTCAAAATAACCGCCTTATCCCACGGACCTAAAACAAAGTTAACAATACCTTTTTTGCTGATAATTAGAAAAAATATTTTTTTTGTAAATTTATCGAACCCCGAGTGACGCCTAGTTTAGCTTTGATCCCTACAAAATCGGTCAAAATTTTTCACAAATTGATGTTAACTTTTCCGTGTTTCACTAGGGTTATTCAGACTTGACTGACAAAAATTAAAGGTTAGTCCTATGATAATTAATGGGACGTTTTAATTAAAAATCCTCGAGGATTTGACCTAAAGCGGACATTAGGATCTTGAAATTAATCTTGAGAAAAAATGTATTTGCGGTACTCAAAGTGCTTTAAATTGGTCTCTGAATACTCACGCAACAGCCATTTAAAGCAGAGCTCTAATCAAAGAACTAAAAAAAGAGTTGAGTATTTATAGACCAAAAAGGCTTTTTCATTATTCTTAAAAAATAAAAATAGCAATCCTTAGCATAATATTATAAATAATTTATTTGTTCTTAATACGTATCCTCAAAAGGTGGGTTGGCAGTAAAATGCTAAAAAAATCGATAACTTATATCTTTCTCGCACTAAAATATTTTTTTCAGAAGAATATGATTTTGATGGAAATTCAAGCGAAATTTAGAACAAAGAACTAAATTTAATAATTTTTTTTGATGAAAATTTGCCGAGAAAATGGACCAAACGAATATTTTTCCTCAAAAATTGATTGGGAACAAGAATATCAGCATTTTTTCAAAACAAAATTCTTCATTATTTAAAAATTGAAATTTTACATTTTTTTGCCCTTTTACTGCCAACCCCAAAAAGGTCGATTGAAATAATAATTCTATAACATTAAAAGTCAATTGAAATACTTTATTTATCTTAATTTTGCTTCTACCGAACAATTTAACTTTCACGATTTAACATTCTGATCTTATTTGAGACAACATTCTTTCAAGGAAAAAATGTGAAAATAAGTGTCAATTTTGCTCATTACGGTTTCAGAGGTTATATCGAAAAAGATGCCAAGGCGTTTTTAACTACGCTTTTTTTATTACTTTTTATAATTTAGTGTGTTTTTTGTTATTTTCAAAGGGTTTTTTTTATTTATCTTTTTAAGAATTTTTTCCGTTATTTTAAGTTTTTTTTGTTTTTGAAATAAAAAAAAATTTTTTGAGGTCAAATTTTCATGATTTGAGAGGTTCCGCTATTCAAACGCAAATCACAAGCCAGTGTTGTTTTTCTGTGCAAATGTGAGTTGAAACTTTTTCCTGGGGGGTTTGGTTCTTCATAGTTTAACAATCACCTGGTCAATCAGAAATGACCAGTATAAGTCCAAGGTCATTGAATACATTTAAAAATACAATCAACCGAATCCTCAAAATCGACGTTTTATCGTACGTATTAACAAAAAGGATCGCAACTTGCGATTCGCAAGAATGCATACTATTGTCAAAGATATTATAAAAATGTAACCTTAAATCAAAAAGGCCCAGAAATAAAAAACCTTACGCTTAAAACTACCGGAAAACGGATTTCGAAAACTTTTTTTTGAGACGAGGCAATAAAATCAATGCCAGTGTTTGCTTTTTAAAATGAGTAAAAAAAGGCGTCATAGGCATCTTATTCGATATATCGTTTACTCTTTATAAAATCAAATTATCGAGTAAACATGTAAAAGATGAACCTTTTTTTGAGATTAACTTAATATTCTGATTTGGCGAGAAGAAAATTCAATATTCTGATTTTTTGGTATTCCACCAGCAAAAAACCTGATTGGAATATATTAAAAGCTGATAGTTTCTTCTACGTGTTAACCTCCGAACTATTTTGGTGACCTTGCTATATTAATTTTCAATGACCAAAAATCAATGTTTCATGTTTGTCTATTTCCTTGCTGGTTGAACCTCATTATATCTTCACAGAATCTATATAAAACCGCACTTTGCTAAAAATAATTCTGCCTTTAACCACTAAACAAAAACTGTACAAAAAATTATTTTATAAGGATCAGAGATAGAAGGCCCAGCCGCGTTTCAAAATGAGCCTTGCTTAAAAACAAATTATAGTCGTCCTGTCAATTATGTTAATGACCTTTTCACACTAACGACATTTCTAAGACCAAAAAAGTACCAATTTTTTCCTTCAACTTCCCAAAAAAGAACGTGAATAATCAATTAGTCAGAAACTTGACGTAAAAACAAGGTTCAAAACCCATCTTTAGGTTAAAATATTACAGCCAAAAAACCAGAAAATAATTTCTGCTGGTGAAAATTGTGGTTAACCAGGTCTTTTGCTGTGCCTAAGGGATAAGTAGTGGTTCTACCTAAAAAGGTTAATTTTATTAACTCCGAGACATTTCAATGGTCTTTTGAAGTCAAATCAATTTGTCTGCAAGGTGGCCGCATTCAAAATTAAATTTTACATAATTAAATATAAATATGGACTATTCGCAGTTTTTAAGGGGTTGATGGTTGCTGAAACATAAAAAACACAACGAGGTTTTAAAGGTCATATCCCTGACTAGGCTGGCAGCAGATTTTTTTGAAGTTATTATATTCACCCGCTCTCGCCCGCCCGGGAACTAGCCCCAAAGGGTAATCCCGGAATAGGGAGGGAGCGGAGGGGCCATCTTTCCTTTCTACCGATCCCTTATTACTTCCGACTGAACCCATCCTTTCCCTAAGTTCCCATTTGACCCCTACCCTTCCGCCCACAACAAAAAAAGGGGGGGTATCCTGCACGGACAGAACTATTTCTTTAAACCTGTACGGGGAGTAAGCCTTCTCACACCTTCACTGAGGAGCCACTAATAAACATACATACACATACATTCTTTGAAGTTGATATCATACGACCAAATGATTTTTTAATCTCAAAATTTGAACAACAATCTCACAATATAACAAATATCAAAGGTCACAAGCATATATTATTTAGATCTGGTGGTTTTTAACTTTGAAAAACGTTTCCTCCGCACGGTGTACAACACTAACGAAATCGTTAACCAACCCTCAACTTACATCGATTTGGCAAAAAGTTTGGGATTTTGAGTACTATGCGGACAAAATTGAGTTTTGTATGGTACTAACTACTTAAACAATTCTGCAATAAGTAAGTGATTTTAGGAACTTTTATAATAAGTGTGCAATGCACACTGTGCATTGGTTAGAAATGGTAAATTAGGTAATACATCTTAAATTTTCTAGAAAACGTTAGGTTTTATAAATTCAGAATTCAAAATGCATCATTTAAAATTAAGACTGAAAAAGTTCGGATTTTTCTTTACAAGAATATTACAGTTTTTAAATGATCTTTTGGTGCTCATGCTGATTTGACAATTATGATTTTAGAATGACCAATCTACAGTATCAAATGGAGAGCTGGATTGTTCTCCCCAAGAATGTTCACCTTTCCTCAATTCACCTCGAGGAGAGGAGAGCTCTCTTCTCTATTTAATACTTTGAACTAATCACCAAACAACAAAATTTAAAAATCGTACTGTAGGAATCTTATTTTTCCAACTCAGAATTCCATAAATTTCTGTCAAATCGGAGCAAGTTTAGGGGGGTTTATGATTCTGTGAGTTAACAGTAGATTCTTTAGTATGATTATATACTAGATAAATATTATCGGTGCGGCAGGTAAGCCCACACGTTCCTATGTTGAGGAGAAATTAATTTCAACGCTCGAAGAAGGAACTATGTAGTTGATTGTACAGTAAAAATGCTATGTAGTTTATTGAAGTAAAAATGCTTCAATTCATCTCTGAAATAGTCAAAAAACAGCATGAAAGTTTAATTTTTGTTTTTCACTAAAACGACACTTTTCGAAGAGCAAAAAATATTGATAAAATACTTGACATTATAGATAAAAACCTCATCATAATTATGTTAATTTTTAATTTGAGTCTCGATCAGTGGTTGCTAAATTACGATTTTAATTTTGTTGTCGAAATCATAGTAATAACGAGCGGCTAGTTACTAGCCCTTAGCAATTTTTCACCCCTTATTACCACACGTATGTACATGCTAAACATAAGTCAAAACCACACCCCGGGAGTTATAATACCTCTGCGATTTGCTTCCTTATTCGTTCTCTAACGTGAAGT
Organism: Oikopleura vanhoeffeni; assembly: GCA_004367855.1. NCBI lineage: Eukaryota > Metazoa > Chordata > Appendicularia > Copelata > Oikopleuridae > Oikopleura > Oikopleura vanhoeffeni. The sequence goes on along the minus strand of SCLH01000959.1, from coordinate 77,104 downwards.
TATGAATTTTCCAATTTTAGAAAAATAAATCTATTTTTAGAAGGTCGTAAACATACTATTTCAAAATGAGGAAAAATGAGTAAAAATATATTTGGGCCGAAAATCGATCGTGATGTTGTGTGGGTCACCCCTAAGTCTCTATTCCACAACACATCGATTAATTTCAAGTAAAGACAGCGAAAAATGGTGTAATCCCACAGGATACCCGCTTTTTCTTAAATTATTAAACTAAGTAAACTCCCAGTTATTTCAGCGGCCGTGCCAAAATCAATCTGTCCCCTTTTTTATTTAATCAGTCGGAAGCAAAACTGCATTCGTGCGTTTTAACCGTGGAAAATAGGGTTTCTGGTAAGATTGTGCGACATTTTCAACCGTGAAGTGGCCGATTAAACCGCAAAATTTATGGTTTTTAGCCAGATTTCTTGATCCAAAAGTCAATTTCTAGAAAATTTGTCATTCAAAGGAGTTGTTGCAATATTTTAAAAATCAGTTAAAATATTCATAGTTTATGCTAGGGTAGGAACGGCAAAAATCGACCAGCTCAGATTTTATTTATTCTCCGAGCAATTTCTATTTCTGTGCTGAAATTGACCCAGAAAAATTTTTGTTTAAAATTATGTCCCGTTTTCTAAAAATCAGCATTTTTCGAAAAAATTTTAGAAAATAAATTTTGCCTATCATTAAGCTTGACACTTATCTTTATTTTTTTTTAGAACGAATAAAAAAGACAAATTCGAAACCGTTTTGAAAAATGCTGATTTTTAGAAAACGGGACATAATTTTTAACAAAA
>SCLH01000959.1:21377-76303 GCA_004367855.1 Oikopleura vanhoeffeni | reverse complement strand
TTTTTCTGGGTCAATTTCAGCACAGAAAGAAAAATTGCTTGGAAAATAAATAAAATCTGAGCTGGTCGATTTTCGCCGTTCCTACCCTAGCATAAACTTGCAACTTGCAAGTGATTTTAAAAAATATTTTTATCCAAAGTTATTTATTTGTAATTCTCTACAATTAACTGCAGTATGTCACATTTTTGCTCCTCATCTTTGCGTTTTACAAAAGAATGATTGACACCGCTGATCGGTCAGCAAGCATGTGAATCTGTGAAGCACCTACGTGTTTGTAAATTTAAACGTTTTGATTGGTTTAGGTTAGCTCCTGCGAAAAAGTAAGATTATAAGCAACAGTGTGACATGCTGTTTACATGGTATATAAATTTTTATTGTCAGCAAAATTTATTGTCAGCCAACCTTATTTTATGCCAAAGTTAATTTATTTCAATCATATTTAACGGTAAATGCAATCATTGCAATGTTGTTTCCCAGAAAGTAACACTTAACTAAACTGGTCCATTTCTTTGATTGCCATCATCATAATTATGCAAATGATCATCAATCTAATATCCAGGCCGAAATATGGCTATCGTAATTTCAGCCGGAAATGCATTTAAATAGCTTTCACTCTCAAACCCCTTTTAAAGACCTAAACCTTTTCCGCCGGGACACTTTTGTAACATCTATTTTGCGTCAATTTTTAGCCAGATTGTCCCCAAAAACTCGGCGGAAGACCATAGAACAGTCAGAATTGAAAACATAAGGAGGATATTCAAAGCTGTACCGGTCTCAAAAAAGTCCTGTTTTTTGTCATGACACTCAAGGGGGCCCTTGTCTGACAAATGCTGTACCCAATCGTTAAGAGTCAGCTTTTCAAGTGCAGAACTTGAAAAGACAAATATTTTTTTTGTTTAATTTTTGATAAAAAATTAAAAATAAGCTTAATTGCTAGTTTATTAATTATTAAACAGAACCGCTTGAAATAAAGGGAGAATATTTTGATAGTGATCGGCTTGTTTCATCAAATGAATTAAATTTTTTTCACATAAATTTATATTTTTAACTTCAGAGCTCAATTTTATAAGTCGATTTCAAATCGATTGATTATTTATGTAAATTGGAAAACATTCAAAGCTTGAGTTGGAGATTATTTGACTGAACTTTCTTCATACCTTGATGAGTAATTTCCAAAATTGTCAACCTTTTCAGCTTATCAGCGTCAAGAAACATAATTTGTGCAAAAATTTTATGTGCAACTATTTGAATTAAATTTATAATCTACCGCACATTGTCTTAGTAATGAATTTTAATTGTTTGTGTTTTGTTTGTTTAGTTTAATTAAAGAAGAATCTATTTTTTTTGACTAAGGCTTTATCACCATAAACTCTAAAATCGATTCAAGGGTAAAAAAAAATTTCTTTGAAAACTACAGTAGTTAACCTCAATAAATTTATGGTGAAAATTTGAGCTTTAAGGTATATCCCTTTATCACACTTTGCTTAGAATGCGTAGCCAAATAGGAGCATCAATAGAAGAATGACATAGAAAAATCGACGTTGCTACGCATTCTAAGCAAAGTGTGATAAAGGGATATCTTAGATATCATATCTATACAATTTGGCTTGTTATTTTTATCATTTAAGAATTAGATGAACATCCACTTTGCAGTAATGTATGCAATTAATAAAATCTGCACATTAATAAATTGAACCAATAATTAGCCATACCAGCTCGGTCTTCATTTTTTTGTGATTTCCAAAATAATAATAATCTGGCGTTTATTCGGAGGGTTTGACCGTAACAAATCGATTAAATTAAAATTTGGTTTAATGATCCCGATAAACCTTATTTTTGGTGTTTTGATTCAAATTAGCAAAAGTTCAAGATTTTCGGTCGAAAGATTGATTGTTATCAGAAAGTCCTTGACTCATAAGGACAGTTTGATAAAAATCAATCTTTTGACCGAAAGGCTCGAACTTTTTCTAATAAGTTATGAAGCCACATTTCCGAAAGGGTAAATAACATGGTTCCCATCAATTTGCCATTATATCGAAGATATGGATTACCCGCCCTCAGAGTACAAATCCTAAATATTTGAAATATGCGAAAGTCTGAGGCATTTGATTGGTTGATCCTTTCTTTATCTGATAATGAAATCGGCCTATCCGCAATCAAGAGTTTTGATTAGGTGCTAATATCTTGCGTTGTTTGTATCATTCAAATAGTTAAGATTTGTACTCTGAGGCGGGTGATCCATATACAGGTTCAGACAATATAACTTTTTTTTGAGCTTTTCTGTTTGACCGCGGAATAATTTGCAAATTCATCTGTTTTTCATGAATATCAGAGAATTCAAAACTTGGAAATAATCTCCTAGATTATTCCACGAAAAAATTGACAAAATTTTTTGACTAATTTTTTACAAGTAAGTTTCTGAGTAAGTTTTTAAACCCGGAAATTTTATGAGTATTTCAAATTTAACGAAATGCAAAAGTTCTTATATGCATTTACAATACTTTTAAGCGGGCCACATTCTACCTTCGGTTTTGCGTTGGCGAATCAGCCAATCAGCGGCATTTTCAAGCCAAATAAATAGTCATGTATTTCCCACACAAATAATGGTTTCCCAGATTAGGGTTGCATGAAAAGCTCAGAAAAAGCTACTTTGTCTAAACAGGCATTATATTCGATTTGGTTAGCTAATTCACAGTTACCGCACGACTAGATGCTGACGTCTGGCTTGACGTTTTTAGAAATATTCTAGACCTTCTCATTGGACCAAACTCTTTGCCTTAGATAAAATTGTAGAGGTCAAATTTTGTCGAAATTGCTACCCAAGAATACGATAAAATTACTCTATTTCTACAAGAATGCGATAAAAATACTACAATTTTTACATTATAATCTTTCAATCCCCTTTAATTAAAGGCGTTCTATGCCACATTCTATTCTTAATCAACGTTGTTTGGTTGAGTGTGTCAGACTGTTTAAATTTTTTGTTAAAAACGCCGATTCTTAGAGGGTGAGCTCGAAAATGTGTCAGCTGTAAACGTCTTGGACTAAATTTCTTAAAAAACCGCTTGAATTATATAAATAAAATATTTTTTCATGCTAGTCAGTTTTTTCGCTACTAAATCTTGAACAATTTTTGCTTTTACAATAAGCTTTAAAAATTCAGATTCGCAAACTTGACCTTGGATCAAATTTGCATAGAATACTGAAGGTTCTGAGAAATGCGATTAATATTAACAAAAAGTAGAATTTCACTCAAATTTGGTGGTTATTGACAGTAAACTACAGAAAAATCTATTTTACGAAAGCTTGACCCAGAATATAATTCTCATGGGATACCGTCAGGTCCAAGAAGTGAAATAATTAGCAAACACCATAATATTCAGCAAAAATATTTTGTATTTTTTTTGACCTAACACAGATTTATCATTTGGAATTCACCCAAATGATTGTTCTGTATGATTTTGTGAGACCACTTAACATTTGAAATCTCTGGTTGATAAACTTGACAGTGGTTAACCTTTAAATCGCTCTTACCGTTAGTTTTAATTTTCAATTTTTTCATAAATTAATCTGAATCGTTTTTTTGTCGTTCTTCACAGTCTCTCTATTCTGACAATCACCGCCTTCGCACGGAGGACAAAAAAAATCAATTTTATTGCATTCTTAGATTTAACATACGGCACATACTTGTGGTTTCAAAGTCAACAGACTAATATTAATTTAAAACAAAAATACTAAATTGAAAAAATAGATGGCTTCGCAGGACTACTAATTGCCGATTGAAGCGTAGAAAGATCATTAAAATTGATCGTTTTTCAATATATTGGATCCAAAAGTCATATTACATTTTTTTTTGAAAGGGGAGTCATGTAACAATATCAAATTAGACATTTTGTGGAAAAAGAAAAATTTATTTTTATTATAAGTTATATCCCTTTATCACTTGTTGGTTAGAATGCGTAGCCACTACTCTTTTTAACGTGTGATTTTAACGTTGTGGCTACGCATTCTAACCAAAAAGTGATAAAGGGATATAAAATGTCCGAAATGTACTCGACATACAAGGCAAACAAACTTCACTCAGCCTCCGCGGAGCTCCGTAACGGTTTCCACTTTCTCCATCGCGAAAAAATATTTTAACCTACGCTATTTAACTTATTATTGAAAAAAAATGCTTTTTACAAAATAAAAAGATTTACAACATTTTACATCCACAACATTCACACCCATCACAACACCTAGAACACCCACAGTACCCAAAATATCCATAACAACCACAATCAAATGGCAACTCGATGCCAATCGCTGCTTTGGATAATGCTTGATTATGATTATAGGCAAGGGTGATTGATATTGGGACCGCAAAATTTGATCGATGCGTAATTCTCAAGCAATCACTAAGACAATCACTTAGACAACATTAGTGGTATTCGAAGACGCGCTATAGAGATAGTAAACGTTTTTGAGATGGAGTTTGGTTGTTAAAAAGATATGCGTCTTTACACTTTATCGTCGTATCTACTCGAGTTAATTTACAAATAACAAGACGTTTTTGACCTTATAAATGAGAAATAATAAATGATTCGAAGGTCGTGAAAATAAAAAAGATGAAACTTTTTCAAAAACGCCTTGCTGTGAAATTGTACGCTGATAGATAAAATTTCGTTATTTTTTAATGCTGAATTGCAGCTGATTGATCTAAATTCAAATCAATCAAGAGAAAAAATTTTAAGTATATATTTGAAAGATACTTTTGGATAAAATTTGTCATTTATGTATTCAAAATATCAAAAAATCTTAATAAATTCAAATTTGACTCGGCATGCCGCGGCATGACGTTATGTAAAATATGATAGGTAGACTCAATATGATATTTATCTAACGAATTTGAATTATGATAGTTATCTCCCAACGAATTTCAAACTTTAAAGACTGATCTGCATAAATACTGTAATTTACAAATTATTTACTTTTGCGGTATTTGGTTATAATAATTTCGAATTGATTTCATAAAATAGCAGATTTAGAGCCGGCAAATAAACTCAGATTTAGGAAAACTACTAGATGACGCGATATAATGTAAATTTATTAAGAAAACATCTGAAATATGGAAATTTCAGGACTCCGCCGTCTTCCCTAAAATCCGATCCAAAATTTTAGGAGGCTGCAGGTGTATGTATTTGTTGGTATGCAATTGCAGCTTGACAATTTTTGCGTGAAATTATCCTTCTCAATTATATAACGAGCGGTAGAAAATGGGTTTATTTATGCATACCAGTCGACGAGGCTTAGGCTTTTAGTTCAATTTGCAATGACGCAAACTAAAGATGGGGGTTGAATTCCTGACCTCTTAAGAGACCACGACATTTATAATTAAAGAACCTTCTTAATATCTAGCTCATATCCAAGTTAACTGTGATGTGCCGAAAATAATAACTATGATAATTAGAATATAAAGTTCCCATCATGAATCTCATAAACTCCCCCTCAAATTCGTCAGGTTCAGTGATTTATAGTAAAAATTAGTTATCTTTCCTCTCTCACGTTTAACTACTTGATAATAATGTTGTGATAGAAAGCACAAACGCGTATTGGCGTAAATGTTTTTTGTTAGTTTTATTAATAACATTTATGTTTGATACAATGCAGTTGGTTTTTTCTGGTAGAAGGAATTATTTTTGGAATTATGAGTCATCTTTTTAAAAATGGGGCAAAAAATTCACCAATGAGCGCGCTTCATATTTTTTATTATGAAATAAAATATTTAAGAAAAAATAATTTACTAAGTAAAAAGCACGCCAGAAAAGTAAACATTTGATTTTCAATGGTCGATTATGGTGCGAAAAAATCAAATTAATTCAAAAGGGCATGATTTTTTAACTTCATCAAAAAGATAGAAAAAAAACAGTCGTCCTCATTGGTTGGTTATTTACGTAAAATAGACCTCCTTTTGAAGAACCAGTTCATCTCAACTGCATTGTACTCGAAAACGGGTTCAAAGTTCATGTGACTAAATATGATTTTTATATTGAAATCTGGTAATACTCGGGTTTAAACTTATAACAGCCCAGAATTTTTGGCGAATGGTATTTTTCTGGTTAAAAGTTTTCAATGCTCATAAGTTATAACAAAAGATATCATATCTAAGAATAATATATAATATACTTAGGCATAATCCAGTGACATGAAAACCATATACTTTTACTGAAACCGTCCACCTTAAAGATAATATATTTTAAGACTCAAGTATCTATTCGTTCACACGAAATTACCATCGAACAAGTTTTGGGTCTGATAATGTCTTATTTTTGGCAATTTTAAACTGGTTATCATTCAAGGAATTTTTTTCATATCTCCAATTTTTATCTTGAAAAAACAATAAAAAATTGAGTGAGCAATAATCCATTTTGCAGTTGGTTCCTGACAAAAATTCCAACTGGGATGCATAGTTTGATATCAATTACGGAGCCCACACGAACAAATTAGCCAATTTTTAAGCCATAATTTTTATATAATTCGGCTTTTGAAAACGACTCATCTCATTTAGTTCTTAAATAGCTAAAACTGAGCACAAATATTTAGTGAATAATAAAATAAAATAAATTGGTCCGAATCGGACCATGTTTGATTTTTTTTCTGAGATTACTGAAATTGTTGAATTATCAGTTTTTGTTAAAAAATTCGGACTATTTTTTAATTTATCTTTCTCTAAATACTTGTGCTCAGTTTGAGCTATCTAAGAACTCGTACGGATGAGTCGTTTTCAAAGACCGAGTTATATAAAAATGTTGACTTAAAAGTGGCTAATTTGTTCGTGTGGGCCCCGTTATCGATATGGGTTCACAAGCTAGGTTTTTTTATTCCCAACTGTAGTGACTTTTCACAAAAGTTCTAAGGTAAAACGAAAACCACAAGACCTGAAAAGTTCACTTTTGTACCTGAAAACTATTCAAAAAGGTTGATCAAAATTCCCCAGCAAAATCAGACAACGTTTATAAACAAGAAAATTTGACCATACTTTCACTTTATTGTACCCAAATTCGATTTCCTAATTTTAAAGTGAACAATTTAACAAAAACATGTCAAACTTCATTATTTTCTTACAAAAAAGGATCTCGTAACAGGATTTTCGCGGTGCCAAAAAGAGTACTCAAGAGTGAAAATTTGTAAATTTAATTTTGTTATAAGTTCCGTCTGAAAAATAGCACCGGGCGCCAGATCTAATTCAAAATATCCTTACGGTAATTTCATTGTGTCTGAATTAAGCCTGATATGTGCATTGTGGTCAGTTTTCTGATAAAGTTAAAACAGTCTGACGGCTAGCTGAATTATGGACGTTTTTGCTTAAAATAAGGTGGCAAAAATGTCAACAGAAATTTCTTTGCCTATGTATAGAAAATAATCCCATTTTGGAACTTTCTCTTGAATTAGGTGTCACATGCAAATTGCTGCCAAAAAGTAAGTAGTATAGTGAAAATTCACTTATGAGAGCCACCGTAGAAATCGAAGCCGATTTTGACAACGCGAAAAATCAATGCATTCATTGTACGTTTGAACTACTAAACCGGTAATTATACAGCACTTGGGCAGTTTAAGTACCGTTGGAGGGGATTAATTTTACAAAAAAATGGTCATTTGCTTTAGATATATTTGAATTGAACTTAGAGCGGAAATGTTAACCATTTGCGGCAACCGCAGTTAAGTATTTCTGGTGGATTTACGGCCAAAAAACAACGTAGTGGGAATTTATTAGATTTTTCTTGATAAAACAATTGTGGTCAAGAATAGGAGTCTAAGGCAGTGATCAGCAAACCGGAATTTTTGCTAGGCAAGGTCAAACTCTTTTTCGATAATTTTAAACTTTTTTGTTTTTTCTGTTAGTTTGAAAATGAAAAATAAATCGAAACGTTAGAAATTATGTTCAATATTAATTTAATTTTTTTATTAAAATTTCACTTTTCTTCCTATAGAATGTATCGGAAAAGCTGGCAGCTTCGAAGAAACAGTTTTTGGCTGAAAATGTAATTAATTAAAAAATATTTACTCTCGCCCAAACAATGATTTTCAGCTTGTTTTTAAAAAGTGAACAAAAATTCAAGATGCAAATTTTTTATTATTCTAAGTGGTAAAATTTTGTAGCGCGTCCATTTTGTGGTCATTTTGCAATTTGCTCTATCGGGGGATTTTGTAATATATGAATATCCTAGCAAAAATTCCCGTTGCATGACGTTGTTTTGAATCCAATTTTTAGAACAAAGTTTTGTGCAAAAAGAATATAAAAAGTTTTGCCTTTTTTCTTGCAACCTTGAAAATAGATTAAAAACGTTATCGGAGAAATTGATCATAATTTACGGTCATCAATCTTACACACAACTAAAATAAGGAGATGGGCCATGTTTGACAACAGTGAGAAATTCAGATGATTTTTGGCCGAATAAGTGAGGGTTTCGAATTTCTTATCAAAAAAAATCTCCAATGTTTGACATTTTTTCCAAAAAGCTGAGAAAAAGTAATAAATTATATTACAATATTATATTACTTTTTTAATGAATGTTATGACAGGTTTACTAGATAATCAACTTCATTAAAAATTCAAGTTTACTAATTTTAATCTTTATTTTGACTTAATTTCTGCTGTAAAAAGATAGCGGACGTAAACCAAGAAAAATTTGTATCGTAATTTTTACCAATCCGGAAAGAAGTTAACATCATTCTGAGGTTTATTTGCGAAATAATCTTGAGGCCGATTTTTTACCAACTGTTTTGAGCCTTTGTTACCAAGTAGGTACTTTTGAGAGCTCGGTTAATTTTTGAAATATTTCAAAATTCACCATAAGCAATACAAACTGAGATAATTAGAAAAATACAAATTGCATTTTACAGAGAGGCCGATATTGCCGGCCTGATATCGCCGAAAAACCCAACGCAATTTCACGATTTTTCGCTAAAATACATCAGATGCCGAAATTGCCGAAACTGGCAATATCGCCTAAAATGCCCAATATCCCTTTATCACTTTTTGGTTAGAATGCGTAGCCACAACGTTAAAAGGAGTAGTGGCTACGCCTTCTAACCAAAAAGGGATATGGCCGAATTTTTCTTATTGATTTCTATCAAAAATTACTTTGTGTGCGACATGAATGACGTTAATTTCAAGATTGAATTTCCCAACTCTTCTCTTTTTAATTTTTATTTGATTGCATTAGGTGTAGTACTTAATTACACGCATTTTGGTGATTCATACGAACATATTGTAAAACTCCGTACAGTATACAGTTGGAAAATTGTTCGACCTATGACGTCATTTCGAACGCCTACGCTTTTTTCATTTTTAAACGATTTTTTTTACATTATGCGTATGTATGTTTGTACCCGCCGAAAATGCACAATATTGCCGAATTTTTATGGCAAAAAACTTTCGGCGATATTGAATCCTCTGTTTCATACAAATTATCAAATAAAAAACCGTATCAACTCTCACTTAAACCTTAACTTGGGGTACTCCCTTAACATTAACGAAAGCCGATTCACCTGCACAGCCATTGTATGAAAAACATTTGAAATGGGCGTGGTACTATGACCCACGATAATACGACCCAATATTTCCACCTTTTTCTTAGATTTACTAAGCAAAAGCTTAATAGTGCTTGAAAAACCACTCCTTTTAAGAAGAATCTACGTGTAGTGAAAATGAAATTTAAAACGTTCTTGAAAAAAAAATATTTTATTTACTTTATAAGTCAAGTTCGTTGATTATAAATTTGCTATTTTGAATCACTGGTACCAACTATAGCAAGTTAATTATAAATCCCAGACTAATGCGTAGGAAGAATGTCTGTAGCGATTTTAATTAAAAGTGCCTCAAAATAGTTTTTTGACAATCCTGATATTTTGAGATCAAAATCAGCTAAAAATTAATTAACGGAATAACTTTTCTAATTTTTGAGCTTCCTGATTTTGACAAAATTTAGCTTTGGAAAAAATTTATACAAAATTTATACGAATAAAACCCTCAGAAAATTTTGTTCATCCTGATTTTTGGTGAACTTTGGGTTTTTTGTAACCGTTGGATTAGAACGTTTTCACCAAAAAACAACTATTTCAACTAATTCGACACTTTCGATTACACGAAAAAAAATATTGCTGCCGTATAATCTGGTAAAATTATTTTCTACCCAAAAGTTTTTTCAATTTGTTCACATGGTAACGCGTGTTTAGTAGTTTGCATAAGGGTAATGGACAACACACAACATAGGTTAACTGGTTAAAAATTCAATTATGCGAAATATCAAGAATTGTCTAAAATGTGGTGTTCACCACAGAATTCACGGATTGAAACCAAAAATATGTAAATATTATGGCCCATAATTTATGGGTGATCGTATTTACAAAAAGTACTTATAACGCTATAAATGTGATCCATATATCCCTTGTCCACACTCATGTTAGTTTAGGTAGCTGACATATTCGTAAAGCTGGGACAGCTACATAAATTATCACGAGTGTGAACAGGAGATATAGCTCACAATTTTGAAGTACAAAATAGCACTTTTCGATCAAAATCATGAAAGTTAATAAACGGTAAACTCCATTTTAAAGCGAGTCTGAAAATTTTCCCATATTTCATTTTTTTTGCAAATTTTGAATCACTCTAGATTCTTCAATTTATCTTCTTGAAACTTATAAGTCTGGTTTAAGGGGATAGGAGTCGCATAAATGTACTTTTGTACTCCACTTTATCAGAATACAAAACTGCTGCAAAACTTTTGAGACTAGCCATTTGGTAGATCTATCCTTAATCTACGAAAATAATCTACCAGATTAATTTTTGACCGACCCTGGTGACCACCATGCAACGAGTTCTAGAACACCCAATCAAAATTTCAAATACCTCCTCCTAGAGCTCACATACGATTCCATTCAAATTTGGCATGAACCACGGAAACCAATATTGCTCGTATTTAAAAGTTTTTGAATTTTGGACCAGTATTTTCTAGAACTGCCCAAAACCGCCTAATTTCAAGATTTTCGCTCTTCAAAAGAAGCACAAATATGTTGCGGTCATTTAAGGGGAATTAGATTTTTGAAATTTTGTGTTCAATTTTAGAAAATCGCATTTTTGTAAACCGGAAGTGAAAACTCGGAAAATGAAAGTCGTCGAATTAAGTAAAAAGTACCATCAAATTAAAGCTTGGGTGATGCTGAGAAATGAATTTGCTTACAGCTTTTCGATATTTTGAGGTTTTCTGGTCGAAAATTGTGTTTCAATGTTTTCCAACTTTTTTTTGGATTTTTTTTGGGATTTTTTTTTCAATAAGTTTATGCTTTCTGAGTGTTCCCTAGCAATTTTGTGCTATTTTAACACCCCAAAGTACCCTTAAAAAAGTACGACCGCTACCCCCTTAAGGTTGGTTTACAGTGAGTGATTAGTTGAAACAGCCTTACAGATTTAAAAAAAAGAGTGCCAGTCACACACTGTGATTCGAAACGTCACTTGAATACAAAAATATACTTGAAAGATTGGTATCACTAAGCCTTTACTTTCGCGTTCGCGTTTGATTCACTTTTGACCAATAACAGCACCGGATTATCATTTTTGAGCAGTAAGAGTTCGAAAATAAGTTCAATCATAAACGCGACAGTAAAGGCATAGTCATGCTCATTTTAGATATAATTATGAAAGTTAAAAACAATTCATAAATGAACGTACACACATTTTATCTATATTATATTACAAAATAAAGCTTCTGCTATTTTAAAAAAGTTCAATATGGCATTTTCAAAAGTTGGATGAAAACGTTTAAAATAGTGCGAAGTGATTTTGTACAATCGATCTGCAAGAGGGTTCACCGATAATCAAGACTAAGAGAAGATATTATTGTTCCCTAAATCTTCTGATTTTTCCATGGCCAATGAGCTTTCCTGAAAAAAAAATTTATAGTCACCATAAAAAAAAATAATTGAGTTAATTTTTTGAATAAATTTTCAGAGAACATTGGATTATTTAACAAAAAGCTAGCTACTTTTACGATGAAAAATATGCTGGGCTGATTATATTAATAAGAAATCATCGGGCTCCGGCTTTGAGCCTCGGCCTAATCTTTGGTAACATAATTGTTAGTAAATAACCCTATTTTTGAGGGCTCTGAATAACTAATGACATAAATTTAGTGGAAGTTTAACTCCGTTTCGCTGTGTTATTTATAAGATAAAATGGTGGTGTACGTCATGGCTAGGGTGGGCAGGGTCAGATAATTTTTTCTCAGAACTTTTTTTAATTTCATTTTTGCTCGGGAGCCATACCTATATCCTTTTCCCAACGGAACTTCATCTTAAAAACCTTTACTATCTCTATAACGCGTGTTCGAATCCCACTGATGTTGTCTGAGTGATTGTGTTAGTGATTGCTTGAGTGATTACACACCGATCAAATTTAGCGGCCCAATATCAAGCACCATTGCCTATAATCATACTCAAAGCAATCAGTAAGACAAAATTAGTGGGATTCGAACACGCGCTATAGATATAGTAAACGTTTTTGAGATGGAGTTCCGTTGGGAAAAGGATATATACCTATATATAATTTTTCGTGGATTTTTTTAAAATTTTTACTCCTTCGTGGATGAACGGTTTTTCTTGATTGACATACATTTTTAGGCATGAAGCATGGTAACCACTAAGAAAATTAAGAGTTCAATAACAATTTATTTTCATTTAATATTTGGACGGTACTTTTTCGAATATATTCCGAATAAATCAGCCAAAAATCATCCATTTGATATTTAAATGCTATTTAAATCTGATCTTAGCCACCCTAGTCGCGACTCGAGGTTTTTGACATTTATTATAAAAAAGCTTTCGATAAAATCTCGTGGTGGTGGAGTGACTCCACTGGAGTCCACTACATCACTTTTGACACATTATGTTTTATGTTTAAAACAAGCTTGATAAAAGAGCTTAAAAAGCCCAAAATTTACGCACGTTTTAACGCAACGATACGTAATACAAAAATTATTATTCAATTTCTTTAGGGGTACGTTAGTAATTTATAAGTGGAGCTTTTAATTAAGTGAAAGCAGGGAACCGAGGAATCGGGATTTTTGTATAAATGATGAAAATTATTTGTTGGTTCACAATATCGACTTCGTCTTTTGGTTAATTTTTTGTAAATGAGTTAAAAATTGTTTTTCCAAGATATCCTTGCGCTCAAAATGTTGTCCAAGATTGCTCTATACGGTATAGACTATACCGCAAAAACGATTATTTTGCGCGGTTACATAAGAAAATATTTCAAGCGTTCATTTTATTTCCGATTTTATTTGATTATTTGGCCCAATTATGAGAAAAAATACATAAACGATCGCCCAAGCTTTGAATTTAAGATTTTTAATTCTAAGAAGTACATCAAAAAAGTGTTATTTACAAACTGCGATACTTTAATCTGAAAAACTTTATGTAAATACTTTTCGCGATCACTTTCAGTCAAAAAATGATAATTAAAGTTTTTAATTAAAACTTTTAAAAAGAAATATCTGATTTTTGGGGTTTTCGCAAACCTTTCCACTTGAAAACAGACATATCAAAGAAAGTGAGCTGGCGTCAAGATTCGAATCTGTAACCGTTGCATTTACATATATCTCTGAGCGTTTATCATATTCTGGTACATCACTTTTGGCATGTCAATTTCTTTGTTTGAAATGATTGCTTAATTGCCTTGAAAAAGGTGAAAATTATCATGCTTTAATTCGCCACGTTTTTACACAACGCTTATAATAATTGTCGAAAGTTTAATAAAATATTTCTCTTGGTAATTTTTATCTTGCTAAAATATTCGATTGATCCTGACTAAAAATACATTTATTGTGTTTGATACTGAGAATAAGCGCAATAGAAACCATTCTCTTATCAGGTACTTCTACTCCTTATTAGAATTATGATAAAAAACAATAAGATTTACCGGTATGCATAACCGGTAATAATCGCCGTAATACTGTATAATCTTGCATACTCGCCAACGCAATGACCGTACTCTAAACTATTGGTTGAATTTAAAAGAAAGTTTGGTTCAAAACCTTCCGGAATCAAAATTATTGAATAATTTCGAGTCAAAATTTCAATTTCAACCCCTTTAATGTTTTAAATCTTTACCGCTTCCGAATTTTTCAAGGACATCCTCATTTGTTTTTGGACCAAATTACTAAACCTAAGATGATGTTTCTAAGGTCCCGTAGAAAGTATTTCATAACCAGTTTCGCCCCCTTGTTTTGCATACGAGTCGATTTTTAAGAGAGGGAAGTTGGGGAAGGCACTATTTCCTATAGTTTTGGAAATGTATTTATATTGCCAAAATAGAAGGTCCAATTGATCCAGAATATTTGAGAGTCAATAAAAGATAGTAGGATATCCAATGAGATAAAAACATTACATCGTACGATTACAAAGGTTAATACTGTAGTTTTTTATGACTGAAAAATTATTTGGTAAGATAGTAAATCGACTACAATACGAATCAGGGGTTGGCGGAGTTGTGTGCCAACAATGCGCGTCACTCATTGGCTGGTTATACAAAACACATAGCTCCGCCCACGCCGGAAGATCGCTTAATGCAACCTATTTCCTATTTGTATTGTATTTTTAAGAAAAAAGGAAATTTCTCGGACATTTAGAAAGTTCAAGATTTTTTGGGCGGTGAGTTCTGTCTTTATTCAAAAACATAAACTTTCTGATAAGATCATCAAAAAATAATTTTCAGGCATTGATTTTTGTACTTCAAATTGAACAATCAAATTTCACAGAGACAATTTCTACAACTGTCAGGTATTTTTCCAGTAAAAAAAAGTAAATAATTTTTTGAAATATTTTTTTTTTACACATACAGTATGTCCAGAAAAAAAGAGCGAAAAAAATGATTCGGATCATATTACTGAGAATCGTCTATAATTTGGGGAGAATTCTTCAAGACCTTTCTCAACTTTTCCCGCAAAAAAATAAGACATACAGTATGTCACATACTGTATATAAAATGGCATTCCTGATCGATTCTCGGTAAACTCTAGAAAAGTTGATATTTAATAAATATAGCAGGTTTACTATCTTACTTAATTATTTATACTGAGTTTATTTACTCCTGATTTGTCACTCAGATAATTCCACAATAATACGATGACATCAAGATTCGAACTTCAAACCTTTGAAAGTATTAAAATTATCAAAACCAGTAAATAACACGTATTTTGATTTTGAAAAAATATAATTGCGAAATTTAGAAAAAAATTTCTCATATTTCTATTTTTATTTCATTAGACATTCGTATACCTCGAATTCAGGTATCTTGCAGGTAGCTGCAGATAAGAGTATGTTAATCTGCGAACGTGCAAATTATTTACTACTTCTTTACATCCTTATGGAACGTTCAGCTGATTTCGGTCAATTTTCATAAAATATATAATTACACTTGAGCCGTGCTACCAAGTTCCGACACCAAAGATCTACTTTATTTAATCGAAAATAACTGCATTACAGATAAACCAGGTGTATACAAAACTGACGTCGACTGGAATCTCATGGGAATACTAAAGTGAATCAGCTAAGATTTGCTAATGCTGATAAGAAATACGGTTATATTCAGCATGTCACATTGTAAAAACATTTGCTAACAATTTGGTTATATTATTTAATTCTGCAATTTCAAGGAGACACGTGCATTTTTAAATAGTAGAATCTGACCAGATTAAATTATGATAATATTCAACTTTCAATAAAAAACAGGCACTTTCAAGATTCGAACTCCGATTTTTGGTTTATCAGGAAACGTTATACTACAGTGGGTGAGTAGCTAGAATCATAAATACATGTTTTGCCGAAAATGTGTGCTTGAAAGTTCTAACTGAACTACTGAAGGGTGTTTTAACTTCTGAGGTAAAGTAGGAACGGCAAAATTTCATTGCTGAACACTTTTTAATTATGTTCAAATTTTAGCGCTTAAAAAAAATATATTCAGTATTTAAAATTTTAAAAAAATTGTCAGCTACTGCTCAAAAATGAGAAACCGTTTTTGAAATTGCCTATGTTCACACTTGAAATTTTTATTGAAATATTTTTCGAAAAAATTAAAATTTCAAGCTTAAACATAGGCAATTTCATAAACGATTTCTCATTTTTGAGCAGTAGCTGACAATTAAAAAAAAATATTTATTCAATTATATTTTTTCAAGTGCAACAATTTGAACATAATTAAAAAGTGTTTAGCAAAAAAAAAGCCCTTCCTACCTTACTCTAAGGGGTTCATCAATATCTATAGCAAATTTCGCTCATATGTCATGCTCTCTAGTGCTCTTTAGTGGTGATTTAAAGCCGAATGTGTCTGAGCGGAAAATCAGACATTTCGAGGCGTGTAGTTCTTCCCGAAGTACTCATAGGTCACTCAAGATCAAATATGCCCAATAATGTGTTATAAAATTAACAGAAACCTATTTTTACAAGACTTAAACTCTATTTTTATCTGAATTTTCGAAGAAATTATCCGTCATAAAACCGGTAATTTTATTACTAAACATTATTATGTATCATTATAACATTTCCAAACAAAATGGTTCAACGTAAATTACGATGACTTATAACTTTAAAGTTATAACATATGTAGAGATTATATTAACGCGTAAATATGTGCGGTCAAAATAAGTGTTATTTTGGAAATGAGTACAAATTATTCCTAATTTATCGAATTTCGACGAAAGCGGAACATTGCAAAACCTGCACGTTTTGTGGTGTATCGCTAAAGTTTGGTCAATAATTGCGAAACCAGAAATAGTCACAATTTTAAATCGCTTGCAATTTTCCCACATGTTACACCAACAACCTCCTTATCCAAATAAATTTTTCGTAGAAAATAAATTCTCGAGAACCGGAAGATAAGGACCGGAAATTACCAAATATTACAAAAATATCTAGAAATTCTCATGTTTGCATTTTTTGCTAAACCGCATGGTTATTATGATATTCACTTCAAGGTCACCTGGTTAACCACTTTCAAAGTAGATGAGACGTCAGTTTCAATCCATTTTTGAAGATACCTTGAATTCATTCAAAAAGTTTGACCGCAGTCAAAATTAATAAAAAATATTTTAGATCGAAACCAAAAATTTGTTTTAGTCACAAATGTCAAAACACGGTTCTAAAATGGGCTAAAAATTGCTTTTAAAGTGTTATCGCACATCAAAATTTTTCTTCTAAGAGTTTAAGAAGCAAATCTGGTTCGTTTTGCGTTAAGTTCCGATTATAATGTTAAAAACCTGAATATTTAATCCGACTTTGTGGCTTCTCAACGGGCTAATTCGGTCATTATAAATTCATAATTCCTGTTATATCAAATTTTCCACAATTCATTAACTCGTTCATTTGACGCGTAATTTGGTTTATTTTTGAAACAGATATTCTCTATAAGTAGTAACCATTCCGTATAAATTTAGCCCAAAATAAAGTTTAACTATATTGGTCATAAAAGCTAAAATTTCAAAAACAACTACAATGCATTAAAAATAGATCTTAACGATTTGTTGCCCTAAACAAAACTAAATTTAAAGAAAACTATTAAACTATAAAAAATCATTTCTCATTTTTTCCCTATCCATTTTTCATTATTATCGGAACAGGTTAACCGGAAAAACGCAATTTGAAAACAATTTTCGTTGAAAGTTTAGGCCGTTTTTTAAAACATGCGAAAAATTTAAAGTTGATCGTAGGTTTTTCCGAGGCAAAGTTCAAAATGAGTTATGGAAATACTCCTGTCTATAAGTAATCTATTTTCAGCGTTTTTTTCGAAAAACTTCAAAGTGCTCACTAAGCGAACTCAGAATCTTTGGCTTCAAGCTTACCTCAATATTGAGGAAAAATGGATCTGAAAAGCGCAGGCCTTTTCAAGTTGGTTCTTTTCTTCTGGTTTGACGGTCGACTTTCGTTCGTGTTTTTCACTGATAAATCTTCTGACCCTAATACCTGTTTAAAAATTAAAATATTAACCTCTTAGTCGGATAAAATGCTTTACTAATAAAAGCTAGCGGAGATAAATAGTATCTGAAACATTTAGATTAGCCATTTAGTAAATCCACTCGGCAGGAAAATATTGATTTCTGGGATAATCTTCGTTTGGAAATTGTCTGGAGCACTCCAGAATTCGTATAAAGTGTTTTTTGGATTCCTTAGAAGGGATTATCACCAATAATTATAACTGAAATTAATCTGCGAGCCGGACTGTCAAAAACTTTTGGCAACTTTATAAATTTAGGGCTCTTGGCTGACACATCGTGACATTTAACAAGAATAAAAACAACGCAATAAAAAACCTGAACTTCAGAATGCTTCGATAAAATAAGCTTTAATTTTGGCGACCACTCAATCATATTCTTGCATTTCGAATCATTCAAATATTCACAATCTGTCAACCGAGAGTCCTTAATTCATATATCTCTCTGTTACTTTTTTATCTCATTCTTAAGATTTCAAATCGAAAGAAAAAAAAATTGTAATTTTATAATAAATAGAACGTTTCGGCCTTTTTCGATTGAATTAAGGCGTCTTTTTTTTGTTTTAATATAGATATATAATTATTTTTGGATAGTTGATTAGTTTGTCTCAAGTAGTGGAAGATAAGACCGAATGAATAGATGTGTGGAAGAGACGGCAACTGATAACGCGACGCATTGTCTAGATATATCGCTCCTCTAACTTACCTGAGATTTGAACCGTTATCACAATAGCTATTTCTCCCTGACCATGTCTATTCCCATCACAAAATCAGTCTTGCATAAGGCCAAAACGTGCAGCACGTTACGTGCTTTTTATAGAATATTAAATAGGATAATTTTTATAAAATTTTCGCGAAATCAAAAAAATCGACCATAAATTTGACGAATCAGATTGTTGTTTTAAAAATCGTAGAAAATAAGGTTTTCTTTGTAAATAATCCGAGGACAAAAAGGGCAAATAAGGTCTTTTGGATTAAAATGAATGATTCACTCAAATTATGACCGTTTTCCGAGGCAACTTTTACGAGGTATATATTTTGTTTTCATTTTCAAAGGATAAAAATATAAAAAAAACTCAGCCAATTTGAATATTTCGTAGAAATTTCGAATGAACAAATTTATTTATATATTATAGATTCTGGGCTTTCGTGTTTATAAGGATCATGGGATGAGCACTCACTACGTTTTTAATTACAGGGTCCAAAATCACAATTAATATTTGATTTCTAGTCATTTGTTAAATAAATACCATTTAAAATGCTAAGTTCTGTTTAGCTACGTCTCTCTAAGCTACCAATCCGTGCTTCGCGGAATTTTGTGATATTTTGTAAAAAAAACGGTTCGAGAAAATAAGGAAAAATGTCCGAGTCGGATGAATCAAAAATAGTGTCCGGCCTAAGCTACAGGGCTAAAATAAAGCGGTTTTATGTAACGCTACAGAGTGGGGTCCGAATTTGGACATGGAAAGTATCGAATGAACCCACACATCCGAATAAACCGCCAATAGTTTTAATACATGGAACTTGCGCGGCGAGCGTCATTTGGTTAAAAAACTTTGAAGAGTTATCAAAATCAAGGATAGTTTATGCAATAGATTATGGGTGGTCAATTTATTTTAATTTAAAAAAATTCAGTAAGGTTTAAGATCTGAACTTTAAACCCGGGCTTTAAAAGGGGATGGTTTTTATTATTTTTTAATTCGTTTTCTTGGCAAAATTAAGGACAAAAATTTAAGGATAGGGATAAAAATCGCAAAAAAGCCAATGCTTTTGAATTTTTTTTTCGTTAAAATGAAAAAAGTTTTAAAATTTGGATGCTCTATTTATCATTTGAATTATTACTTTGTGACCTTTCCTCCTTTCATTTCCGTTATTGGCAAGAAAATTTGTTAATTTGAGAGTGTAGTGGTTTTAGTGGTGAAAATCCAGTGAGAAACGCAATTAATCACGCAACATAACAAGCGTAACTTACTCGTCAACCAATAAGAAAGAATTTTACAATTTTACAACACATTTTTTACTATACAAAACGCCTGACTAGACCGGTCACAAATTTAATAATTTATTTCAAAAGTTTTATTTTGGAGTGTTGCGCGCTCCGAAATAAATAATTTGGTATAAAAATTAAAGAATTCACAAAAATTTGAAAGAAAAGTCTTTTCAATGCGGTACATTAATTTTGAAATTCAAGCTACCAGGTTCAAATCCTGTTTTTTTTTTGTTTTTTTTAAATTGGCCATCTTATTCAAAGATTTACCGGGATTTGGATTATCGGAACGAATTGAAATCGGTCGAGATGCCCGAAAAGTCGAAAAATTTTGGAATCAAAGCATTGATGAATGGCGACATTTATTACAACTCGAAAAAATTATTATCGTTGGGCACTCACTGGGCGCTTATGTTGGAGCGTCTTATCTTATTAGATTTCCTTCAAAAGTCGAAACTATATTTTTCGCTGACCCTTGGGGTTGGGAGCCCTATAATTCGTCAGCACCTGCGTATACTTTTAACAAAAAACCGTTTTATCAACAGATTTTGTTAACATTCTGGTTTTGGATTGGCACAATTTTCACACCATTATTTCTTCTTAGAATTTTTGGAAATTTTGGGATTTTATTTTTTAAAGCGGCAAGGCCTGAAATGTTCAAGTTATTTGGGTCAGAATTGATAGCTTATCTAGCGCATCTGAATATGGAAACAGCTACAGGAGAAGGCAAGGATTGCCAAAATAAAATTTTTGCGAGACGGATCAGTTGAAATTATGATTTTTAAAAAAATATCACAAGATTTTTGCTGAATTTCTTATTAAAAAAATTAAGCAATCCATAAAAAGATGCTTTCAAACAGTTGCACTTTCAGCATGGTTATGCAAATCATCCTATGTCAATCGTAAGTTCAAATAATTTTATTTATAAAAAAATGGAGGTTAGTCCCAGACAAGATTATGTAATTAGTTTACATAATTTTGGCGACTATGAGCTTCTCGAGGTCAATTCACTTTTATTTGTCTATCCAAATACTGTCGAAAATACAGTACGAAAGATTATAGGCTATAATTTATAGCCAAGGAAATGGCCAAGTGAGAAGAAGAAATATATTTTTGTCTGAATATTTTTTTGTCAAAATTCTTAATTTTTTGGTCAAAATTTTATACAAACAAAAATTTGATATTCTACGCAACGTGAATTTATTCTCCAGCAGCTTTGTTTCATAAAAAAATAAATTTTGATGAAAAATGTTTCCGAGTAAGTAATAATTCTTGTTCTATTGACTCAGTAACCACGTTTGAAGACTGTCCCCACACAATTTTTACTAATGTTTTCAGAGGGCTGAACATTTTCCAACAAATGTCAAAATGCATTTTTTCTTTGGCTCGAGAAGCTGGATAAGCCCTAAAACTGTCGAAAATTTTCTGATACATTTTCGTAAATCAGCCACGGTGACGATGATTCCAAATGCTGGGCATCAAATTTATCTCGAAAATCCAAAATACTTCAATGAGAAAATTCTGGAGCACATAGAAAATCAAAACTTTGCTATTTTGGAAGAGGAAACTTGATCAAGATTTTGAAAGGGCATCATTTAAAGTGATTTTCTGTATGCCAGCTATGTCAAATTGTCGGTTATCTTTAAACTGATAAATAAAAGACCTTCAAAGTTTTTTCAAAAAATATGTTTAGTATACAAAATAGCCTTAACGATAATAATCCTAATAAAGTTCATCATCTCAAAAAAATAAAAAGAGATATCCAAACTGTTTTTCATGACTTCATGACAGTTTGTCAAAAATTAAACCCCAAGAATCGCAGGCAAAAAACCATGCTATTGAAAATCATGTCCGTCACAATTAAAAATATCTTTTTGAGCGATTCGCTTCAGGACAAAAAATGCGTAATAAATTATCCTTGACAGTTACGTAACAACATACACAAATTACTCATGTGTAGCGCAACTTGAAATATAAATAATTTGGTGTTTCAACTCTCAAGGATTCAAAGTAATTATGATTCATACATTATGACATATTTTATGTTTTGAAGCGAATCTCACAAGAGAAGAAAACAATGCATCATTTTCAATACATGTACAAGAAGGCTGTATTCATTCTATTTCGTAGTAAATTTGATTCAAAAATTAAAAAAATCTTTCTTTGTAATTGAGAATGAGGTTTATTGAGCATTATGGTTAAACCGCAAATGTGGCTGCGAAAATTAGCACATGCACGTGGAAAATTGGGCCAGTTTGCTGACAGTTATGAGTCGACATAATTTTTAGTCTACTCTCAAAAATAGGCATTTAAACAAAAGTCGATCGAAATTTTAAAAACCCGAATTCTCACTTTGAAAAATGATATTTATAGGATTTTATTTAAAATTCTGGAGTCTTACCAAAATATGAGCAGACGCAAATCTGCTAAATAAATGATATATTTTGCAATGAGAGTACCTAAACTTTAAGATAATCCAAAATTTTGGAAATATTTCTANTAAATGGATTTCTAATTTTCTACTTGAATTTGCGGAAATTTATTTAAATTTTTTGGTAAGATAAATTGTTGAAGCAAAAGCCGAGGTCAACGTTTTGCTTCTAAGATAAAGCAAGGACGAAAGAAGATGATTACACAGGTTTGCATTCTAGGTTATAATACCGTATAGTTTTTAACCTAATCTGCCCAACACTTTGGTATGAGGAGTGCTTTAGGAGATGGTCGTTAATAAAGACTCAGACAGAAAAATTTCAAAAATTCATTTCAACCTTTTTTCGAAAGTCTCGAAGAAAATAAGCCATCAGCAGTATTTGTATTCTTATGCTTTGCTAGAAATATATTTTAATAGTCATATTTTTATTGATCTATCTTGAAAACTCACGGAACTCAAAATGACCACACAAAAACTTTGGTCTGAATCGGACCATTTTTCCTATTTTTTTTGTCAAAAAAACATTTGGGATTTATTAAAGAACAGTTGAAAAAGTGGTCCGGAAATTTTTTTTTATATTTTAGTCTGATTATGTGTGGTCATTTTGGGCTATCTCAGAACTCACTCCGATGAGTCGTTTCAAAAAGCCGAAATGTTAACGGTGTGGAAACTCTTTTTACTACCGAGAGGCACTTTGACTGGAAGAAGGATATATTAAAGTTTCTATGATGTGCAGTATTCAGATTGATTGAACTAACTCCAAACATTGTCTTTTTGGCGACGACTACCCCCTTAAGTATGAGCCTAAGTTACTTTTTAGTTTACTGAGCAATAAACTACTGAATGATTACTGTTGAACGGTATTCCTGGTAGTCTCATGAAAAATTGATATCGAAAAATACGGTTATATTATTTCTAAAATCGGCTTAAACGTTCAAAAATATTTTTAGAAAGATTTCACTGTTACGCAAATCATGTCAATTGTTTATACAGTTTAAACAATCGGCGAGACAGAAATGTTGATAAATATTTTATTGATCACCAGTGGTGGGTCACCACTGATTTTAAGGTACCTATTTGCAATTTATTATCAACCTTGCCTATTTTCAGTAAAGAATAGAGCCGGAATGCGGCTCAGCAATGTTTTTTCGCATTTTTTGGCTTCAATCATAGTGACACCTCCACCTCTATGACGTCTTATCCGACTAGGCTGGGAGCAGCCAAATGTCAAGGTTAATACCAATTATTTTCTCAGATTATCATAACCACAATTTGTCAACGCCAAATTAGCGTACTTGAGGTCCCAAAGTTTATCTTTGATTTTGACGACTAATTTTGAAGAAATATTTGCAGTTATTATTGAAAATTACTGCTTTAATTTAATTCAACTTTCGACTTTATGCCGTAAATCTATGATTATGAGTCACATAATTCCTTATAACAGTAAGTAAAATATTTGTGTATTTAAAAAGTGGCAGTTAACTTATATATACAGCATGTGACATGCTGCATGTCCCTCTCAATTTGCGGTCAGTGAGACCAAGCGCGCGCGGTGATTGGTCACTGTCCAATGGCCAGCGATGAGACTGCACATTGAGAAAGTGCGAGAGTAAAAGGGACACACTGTATTTTTATTTCAATTTCAGCAAAACATTTTGCGATTTTCACCATCATAACAAAACGACCTTAGAAAAAAAAATTAAAATTCCTATTCAAAACTCCAAAAACTTATACTCAAAATGCTATTATGTCAGGTCCCTAATTATTGTAAATTTTTGACATCATAATTAATGTTTTTGAACTTCAAACGTCGTCAGAAACATTCTAAAGCTTATAAACTTTCTTGCGTTATTCTCACTGTATTTTACTAAGGAGATGTAATGAAAACCTAACGTTTAGTTTCACTTAGTACCCCACTTAAGACCAAGTCTTAGGTGATCTTTGGGATCAAAAATGTTCCATTTTTTACAGAAAGACGGAATTTTGAAATTTATAAAAACTCTTCTTTTATAAAACACTCGATGCCGGAAGCTGAATATTTATTTTATAAGCACAAAAATGGCATTTCTGGGATGAGCAGAACCCGATTTATTTAATTTTTTAAGATTGCTCATTTATTAATCCTGATTCGCCGGATAATGAAAGCACCGAGACATGTAGTAGGAAAAATAATTGACTTTTTAGAAGCCATTTAATTTTTTTATAAAAAAATACACGTCAGTTAAAATAATACAATTTTCATCTCAAGCGGTTATTTTAGTGAATTAGTTAAACTCGCTATTTTTTGATTATCTGAAAATTAAAACCCGAGAATTTCGCAAATATTTTGTCTGTACCTAAGACTTAGTTACAGTTTTGTTTAGTTGATTTCGATAAATAAAATACTAAAATTCAAATCATGCTGAATCTAAATGTGAGGGAAAAAATAATATGGCAAACCTGATCTTGCGTAGGTTAGCCTAAATGTAGCGCTAGTTTCGTAGATGCTATTTAATAATCTCTGCACCCGCACAAAAAGTGACCGTGTGATCCGGTTCCCTTGATAAGTATTGTAATACTTGATAAGTATTCTAAGATTTTTTTGAAATCTATTTTTGTAGCAAAAAATTCAGAAATACGATTTTTTTTTCAGTAATATTTTGAACAACTAATGTTAGCTGAGCTTGAAGAAGTTTGATTTGTCATTTTATTAGAATCAGATGGAAAATTGATTAGTTTCCTAGTCGTTTAAAAAATATATGATAATTACATCATCCTTAGAACGGGACTGAACTTCACGGATTTTTCGAATTTATTCGAACCTGGAAATTTTGTTCTATGGAAATGAAAAAAGTCTCGGATTATGCAGCATCACATAACACCAAAAATTTAAGATATTTCGGGAAATATATTCATAGTTTATGCAAAATAAACACCCTTGGAACCGGGCAAAATTTTATTATTTTGTGTCGTCTTGGCGGTTCAAAATAATTTGATTTTTGTGGATAATCCCCAAACACCTAAAGAGTCAATTGCCAACTTTTCATCATCTTCTGCTAATCATCGCTAAAATTAAATTATTATTAGACATTATCTTCTTTGGAAGGCTGCAAATCTAAACATTTGACATGACATTCACTATACAAAAAAGACAAAACGATCATCTTTTCCAGCAACTTATAAGCTTGAGGTAGGAATCGTAAAAATATTTATCAAAAAATTTTTAATAGAAATTTTGTTTATTTTCCTCGAAATTACAATTTTTTTCATTTTTTTGAACCGATTTTGATAAATTAAAAAAAGGATAGAAAGCGATTTTCATTTTTAAGGGGTTTGTATCGGCTGGATATATCTGACTATCTAAAAATGGTACAAAGCTTATTTTTGTTTTTTGACCTCAGCGTGGCCTGTTTATTTATATTACGGAACCTCCTTGAACATTTCAGCTAAATTTTTAGCCAAAATTTTTATATAATTAGGCTTTTGAAAACGACTTATCCGATTGAGTTCTTAGATAGCTCAAACTGAGCACAACCATTTAGAGAATAATTAATTAAAAATGGTCCGAATCAGATCATTGTTTCCAATTTGTGTATGAAAAACTGATAATTAAACAATTTCAGTAGTCTCAAAAAAAATTAAAAAGAATGGTCCGGACCTTTTTTTTTATTGTTTACTTTATATTTGTGCTCAGTTTGAGCTGAGTGACCTTTAAGTGCTCAAAATTTGGGCAGTTAAAGCGCGCGATTTCAGTGCTTAAAAAGTTGGCAATTAAAGCGCGCGCTTTAAGGGATTGAGGATGCTTTCAAAAATTTCCTCTCGGCATCAGAATAAAACAAATGAGCAATTGCTTTTTATTTAACAGTACTCGAGAAAAATTTGCGATTATTTGAAGCGCTAGGACAACCGGAAGTACTGTTTTACAAACTGTACTCATCATCAATTACTTCACTTGTTTTTGTGTAATAACGGAGCTTCTAGATTTGGTAAAATATTTTAAATACTTAAATCGAATTTGTCATGAAAAGTCATCCTAGAAATATTAGATTTGTGACAATATTCCATAGAGAAAGTAAAATAAATTGATTTGAAGTTAGATTAATGTATTGATGTAATCCATAAGTTTGGAATGATGCGCCGCACTCTCTTTATATTACTGATAGCGGGAGATCTAAGCGGAATTTGCAGAAAAAATCCCAACAGGAACTTGAAAAATAAACACAAAAAAATGACTTTCGAAAAAAATATTTTTCCATATTCAACCAGCCCTGAATTTATCTTTCACAACATAATTTCGAAATTTGGGGTTGTGGGTGTAGAATGTTGGAATTGCTGGGGAAATAGCCCTCTTCCTCATACTGCGACTGAAAAGGTCGATAACGGGCAGTAAGAATAAATGAGAAAAAAAAATACTGGAGACTTAAAGCTTCTTTTATCAACTGCAAGTAAATTTTTGATTCTGGTGAAGGGTGGCTTCACGGTGCCGTACTAAAAAACTGGTAAAAATATGTTCTCAATTCACAAAAGTGTTATTCTCGGTCAATTTGCTTTAAATTGATTCAAACAAAATGTTTCGTGAAAGTACGAGTGCTTTAAAATAAGTTATGCGCCGTCTGGTTTTAAAAAAAATCACCTTAGGTTTTTAGGCGGTAAAAATGAAATTCATAAAATCTGATTATGCTCGGTCAATTTTGTTTCAAATTGAATAAAACAGACTTTTTATGAAATGTTTGCTAATTTTTAAGGGGTTTGGGTGTGAAGAATGCATGAGTGGGACAAAATAGTTTTATATTTTTTAGAACCCGTCAATAACAATAATTATTTCTTAAAAGTGATGAAATAATACGTGAGTAGTATGAATGAGATGTATGATTGGTTCAAAATAATGAAATATGTAAATAAAGTGGTTTTATTGGTTCGAGGCTGTTTAGCGTGGGCGTTTGATTCTCCTCTCATCATACTCGAAAGTTAACCATGGTAAATTAATTATTAACAATGAATCTGTTTTTCACGCTTAAAACAAACAGAGAATAATTTTTCAACGATTTTTTTGCAAATTTTATTCGAAAAAATTAGCAACATTTCATAATAAGTCTGTTTATTCAATTTGAAACAAAATTGATCGAGGCATAATCAGATTTTATGAATTTCATTTTTACCGCCTAAAAACTAAGGTGATTTTTTTTAAAACCAGACGGCGCATAACTTATTTTAAGAACTCGTACTTTCACGAAACATTTTGTTTGAATCAATTTAAAGCAAAATTGACCGAGAATTAACAACTTTTGTGAATTGAGAACATATTTTTACCGGTTTTTTAGTACGGCACCGTGGAGCCACCTTCACCAGAATCAAAAAATTTACTTGCAGTTGATAAAGAAGCTTTAGTCTCCAGTATTTTTTCTCATTTATTTTATTCTGCCCGTTATCGACCTTTCCAGTCCAGTTGGAGGATAGGGCTATTTCCCCAGCAATTCCAACATTCTACACCCACAACCGTAAATTCAAACCCTGAGGATAATTGGTACGAAAAATAATATTTTTTGTAATAATTTTCATGACCAGAGGGAAATCTTAAAATATGCTGAATTTCAGCTTGTTGAAACTCTCAAATTCGGAATAAAATTCTCATTTTTCAACATATTTTAACAAAATTTTATAGGATTGTGCAAAAACCNCAAACTATTTGAATGTTGTTTCCGGATTATTCGTTTTTTATTTAAATTGGCTGAAAATCAGTAATCTTATTTTTTACAACAATGGAGAATTCTTGTTTTTACCATTTTTCGAGAGAGCTTGACCGAAAATTAAAAATATCAAAAAGCCAAATTTTTGGCGTTCAACTGGGCAACAACCCCTGAAAATTGCATCACATTTGTATGCCGCATGTAAAAAAATTTTCGTTGATGGAGATCAAAAATCAAGCACTTATAAACAAGCACTTAATTTCCTTGACCGTCAACAATTGTAGAACTGTTTTGTTTTCAATCGAACTGTGAAGAGTAGGCGGACCAAATATATTGCTAATTATTTCAAAAGATTTGTCATGTGATGAATAAAAGCCACTTTGAATTGCTTGCATATTTGAAACAATTAGCACCCACAACCCCCCTAAAGCCTCAGATTACGGTAAGAACACCCTTAAACCAAATTCCAAAAATCAACAAAATTCTGTATAGTCTAGAAAAGTTTAAAACGGATTGCTGCCTTTAAAGCCTCCAATCAAAATCGTTGAAAGTTAAAAACTACCGATTTTGGGCACTTGAAGCGCGCGCAAAATCTTGCTAAAATGTTCCAGGACATTCCGTAATCGATATAAGATGAAAAAATCGGGCAAAAAATCGAAATGTTTCTGAGTGGTCGAAATTATATGTTTTACTCACTAGCTGTAGAACTCCTGCGAGTTAAAGAATGGAATCAACGATTATCAGAAAGCAATTTCATCCGTAATTGTCTGGAAAAACTTTGATCAACGTGAAAATATTATTGTAGTAGACATATAAAAAAATAAAACTTTCCATAATTTTTCCAAAAAAAATACTGAAACTTTGGCTGTGTCAACGTTAGTATAAGATCAAAAATCAACGACAAACTGGCTTGCGGTCAAATTTCATAAGTTCTGGATCACTGATGTGGGAGATAATCTGGTATTAATGGTTAGCGTCGAAAATAATCAACTCCTCCTGGCGTTTCTTATGACGTATTTCTACGGTTAGAAGTGGACGTTCAATCATAATTTTCACCTTCTGAATCAAGGCTGCAAAATATTAAAATTTTCGTTATCAACAAGCTTAACTTTACAAACGACCTCAATGTTTATAATTTATTTTTATGCAAAAATTATAAAACGATTCAAAATACAAAAATGTCAAAAGTGAAAATGGGTAACAGTTACCCGGTAACTATCAAATCTTTTACTTTCCACTGATATTTTCACTGCAAATTTTCTAGTCTCAAGATTTTTCACATGTTAAATGTCTTCCTCAAAAAATGAGATTTGAATTGCAAAATCAGACTTTTCAGTTCTCGAGGTTTCCGAGGCTAAACAAAGTAATAATAACGTTACGACATTTATTGCAGCAAATCAAAAATGAACCCCTTCGAAAAGTTTGGCTTCACATGATAATGCTTCACATAATGACACAATTTGCTCTCCTGTTTGCCAGTTGTCTTTCTGTTTAATATTTTAATTTGATATAACTTGATAATAAATTCATTTCTTTTTTCCTACGCATTTTATGAACAGTCCATTTCATAAATTGAATTAGTCTTGTACACTAAGAGTACGGATAAGGGTACACGTCTACATAGGAGTTTAGGCTTATAAGCGTTTTCATCTCGACCAAAAATCGTACGAATAAGGGTACATCGTACGGATAAGGGTACACCCAGTGTACTAATTTTCCTTTTAAGTTAAAGCCTCATTATTGTTAGTCCAAAACGTTGTGTTTTTTTTAATGGGCGTTGTTCCCCAATAATTAACCTCTTCATACGCGTTCTGTTGCTCTGGACGTTTAAGTGACGTATTTTTATGGTAAAAAAGTGTCAAAATCAATCTGGCAGAGATGTCAAAAATATCCGCTTAAAACTATTGGAACAAAATCATCGGCGTGGTTCGCTAAGTCAAATGGTTGTCTAGGCGGATTTTCCACTGGCAAATGTATACAAAAAAGGCAAGGTTAGAAACTAATTGATAAATCTCCCGTTCATTTTTGCAGTGACCTATTTGACAAGGATAATTTATTTTTGGGAAATTTTCGGAATTTCCGAAAACTTCTCCCCGAGAAATACCGATGTTTATTGAACTAAATTTTTTAAACATTACGGTAGTGACCTGAGATATAATTAGGTGATATAAGGAGGTGGAGCTACCACCGTGGTAGTATCAAAATATCCATTTACACGTCATTAAATTACCAAGCACGTTATCAACTCGTTAACCTCTACCTGCGCCGCTGTGTTTCAAAACACAAAGACTAAACAAATTTTGGGATGTCTTATTTGGGCCAGTGAATCACTGAATCAAAGCTCCGGAAGTCCTCCGCAATATTCGGTATATGCATTTCAGACAAGAATCTAGGTAATCTTATGTTTGACTTCAAAGAAAAGTTAACGATGAGCCACTACCCTACCTGTGCATGCGTGTTTTGAAACACAGATCGCGAAAAATATATTTCTAAGTTTTTCTCCATATATTACTGTTTTAATTTGAGAAAATGATATTTTTTATGAGAATTGAAATTGTAATTGAAATGAGAGTATTAATCAATCGTCAGAAAAAATAAAATAATGGTATACATATTTATCAATAAAGGTAACGCTACTTAAAATGTCAATGCCATTATGGCATCCAGATAATGCATTTCCGGACTGATATTCATCTACCAAATATTGTTAAAATTCTGAACAATAAAAATATTGAGTTTTCTGGGTTTCGTTCCGACATTCCACGCCTCAAATATGAGCAAACTATAAAATTTAGTGTCGCTGTGTTTCAAAACACTACGAGGCAGGTGAGAGTTTAAACCAGATTCAAGCCGCACGTGAAATTTGAAAAACATAAAAAAATGTGACAAATCACCTTGGATTCTGGTGGCTTTCTTCACCATAAAAATATGTTCCCAACTGGACTTTTTAAATAAATTCAAAGCAAATAAACTTTGAAATCACTTTTCGAAATTCTTAATTTTTTTTTATTAGAACTTGGCCGCAGGTCACTTTCAGATATTTTAATGCCCTGACAAGGGTAGATTTCGATGTTTCTGCATCCACTTTCTACCGAAAATTTACTGATTATACATTTTTGGCGCTCAGCAGTTAAAATCAGCCAATTTTTAAACTAATTCGTAAAAACATAATCTCATCGTCCGAGGTATTTTGGAAATAGAAGTGAGTTTTTTGTAACCCTTAATTGGAATCGGAGAAATCATCTTAAAATATTAACCGCGTTCTGGTTGCTGAAACAAAGATTTATTCAATTTGAGATTTTTTTCTATACTATTTCTGGGTGCAGCAGCTTCACCAAGAAATACAGGGTGCAATATCGCCGAAAGTCCTTTTCAAAATAAATTCGGCAGACAGAAATTAAATTTTTCGTTCAAAAATTTAAATGGGCCCAGTTTTTCAATTTTTTAAGGAGTTTTACAATGGTTTAAAATGAATTATAATCCCAACATGTGTAAAATTACGTACTCAAACTATATATACATTTGAGTAAACTCAATCTAATAAAAATTCAAAAAAGTAGAATTGGAAATTTGATCTTTAAATATGACGTCATTCTTGACGCACTGAACGTTATTTGTAATGAAAACGTAAGGTTAAGTTGACCGCCCACACAATTTCGACTATATTGGCTCTTTCGGCGATATCGGCAATGGAAGGAATTTCGCTAAAAATCGTGAAATCGCGTAGTTTTTTTTCGGCGATTACATACTAATGCTAATGTGAAACTAAACTCTGTTTCGTATTCTTAGTATCTAAACTCACGAATGTTTTCAAATTAATTAACGATTTTAAACAAAAACAAGAAAAATCTTGAGGTTAATTTCAGCAATTTTGATCTAAAAAGCTTATCCGATAGTCGGATTCTCTAATATCTATAATTGCCGTCACACGTTCTTAATTCTATTCGCCGAAATAATTTCAGGAAGGGAAACATTTTTTTTAAATTGTCAAAAATGAACAGTTTTCACCATAAAACGAAACTAGCAATCTGGACCAAAATACAAAAATATTCAGACTTCCTCAACTTGAAGATAGCATTAAAGTTGTTAAACAGCAATTTAAAATACAATTTGAGTCTAAAAGTTTAAATATTCTTACAACTACTAAAGTACAGTAAGTTCAGGTGGCAATTGATATTTGATTTTGGCTGAATAGTCGAAAAACTCCATTTCCAAAACCAGATATTGCGCAGGTTATCCTTAACGCGGCGCCATTATCGTGAATTAGATTCTGCGTCTATTAGATTCTGCGTCCGCCCGCACCAAAAGTGACCGCTCAATCAGGTCCCCTTGATTAGTATTGTCCAAAACATGACTTGAAAACATGACTGAAACACTGTCAACTTTAGTCATAAGTTATGACTCATAGCATTTAGTATTTTATCTAAATCTGCTAGTATTGAGTAAGTTTTAAATCTTGCAATTAAGCTACTGTTTGAAATTTTAGCTGGGGTACTATTTAGCTTTTTTCCTCAGAAAAAATATGACTCATTTCCAACTTTACTATTTTCTTTATAAAAAAATCTTCTTCTTCCCCAGAATAATAAATCGATTGTGATTTTATCAAAACGCATCGACAGCGATTTTTTCTTTAATCATCGAGCAAGAAACATTCAAATCAATGTTTCTGTTTCCAAATCTGGGCGAACAAGTTGCTTTAAAGCGTTTTTAATTTTGAATGGGAAATTCAAGGGTCAGGAATCCTAACTTAGGATATCCCTTTAACACCTTTTTGATGATTTGAGAGATGTAGGCTGAAAAGAAGAGAAAGCGGCCTCATGAGTGGCTAGAAGGGGTCTCAGGAGTGTTAGGATTGGCTCCCCCAACCTACATCTCTCAAATCATCAAAAAGGTGTTAAAGGGGTGTTAGGGGATATGACATATCGATTACGGGGCTTCCTGGTCGTTCTTTACTAGATTTTTAGCCAAAATTTTTATATAATTCGGCTTTTGAAAACAAATCATCCGATTACATTCTTAGATAGCTCAAAATGAGCACAAATATCTTGTGAATAATAAAATAAAAAATTGGTTCATCGGACTATTTTGTTTTTCTATTTTTTCTGAGATTACTGAAATTGTTTAATTATTAGTTTTTCTTAATAAAATTCGAAACAATGGTCGGATTCGAACCAATTTTTTAATTTTATTATCATTCACAAGATATTTGAACTCAGTTTGAGCTATCTGAGAATATAATCGGATGAGTTGTTTTCAAAAGCCGAATTATATAAAAATGTTGGATAAAAATCTAGTGAAAAACGACCAGGAGGCCCCGTAATCGATATCAAACCTAATTTTTTAATAATAAGGTCGCGTGATGTCTTCGAATAATGTTAGATTCTGTTGATAATTCTTCTTAATTTATCATATAACTCATTTCACACTTCACTATTTTTTTATAAAAAATTTTTTCTGTCCCCGAATAATACATCAATTGTGATTTTATCGAAAACGCAACGACATCAATTTCCCCTTTAATCATCGAGCAAGAAACATGTAAATTAATGTTTCTGTTTCCAAATCTAGGTGGACAAGTTGCTTGAAGACGTTTTTAAGATTAAATGATCATCAAATCCCGTTAACGATTATGACACGAGCCTCGGCGACACTAATGTCCTTTCTTTCAACTGTTTTTGTTCAATCAAAGTGGTGTTAAATGTGATAGCACATGCTTTTGTTTAAAGTAAGAGGAATTATGAAAAACGTTTTGTTAATTGAAATATAGACAGGACTGAAACACGCAGTTATTTTTTACTCGGGTAAGACCACAGTTAAAGATGACATGCCAATTATCTATGGTTTTTCATTGAGGGACCTACCCAATTAAGTCTTTTATGTAAAAATTCAGAAAATTATCTCGCTAATGATTAAAAAAAATGTTCAAAAGTTCAAAATAAACTATATCATTTGAACGATTGAAAAATATGAGGTATTAAGCCTGAAGTGAAGTGTGATTCGTTGGCCAATCAGCGCGAAGCGCACTCACTTGAAGACTAAACAACATTAATTTTGTATATGCCCCTATTCAATATCATCAGGGTAGGCTCCCAAAAAAATTGGATCAGATCGGTTGGCTCAAAAAACAAATTGAGTCAAATCGGGATCGGATCAGTTTTCCTGAAAATTCGATTTCCATACATTTTAACTGCTAAAAACTGTTCTGTTTTGTTTTCGACGTCAAATTAATGCTTGGTAATGATAAGAAAAACATTTCAAGCTTAATTGAATTGGCGTATAAGACGATTTGAAATAAGGAATTTCAAAAATAAAAAATTGGTTTTAATGTGTTCAAGCTATCTTGTAGAGAATTTTTTAAGCTAAAGGGTCACGTAACGTGACTCACGTTCCGATTCCGATCCGATTCAATTGTGCCGACACCTGATCTAAAGACTCAATCGAATGGGTCGTTTCCAAAACAAAATGTAAACAACTTTGACGTCCTATTAATTATAGAGAGGTACTTTGGTTGAGAAAAAAATATCTGGAAAGTGGACCTCCTGTCCTACAAATGCACGTTTGTATATGATCAATTGAGACGGCGAACATAAGGGTCAAACGGAAACGCGAATCTGAAAGAAGGGAGATCTGCTTTAAATATATATTTATAATAATATATTTTATGTTTTATAATATGCTTGGATAGAATACTGAAATATAATGTTTAATTTTACAAAAATTTATTTTGATAATTAATATTTTTCCGCAAGCCACTCAGTTTTAAAACTATTCGACAAAAATTTGTTGCTCTCAATAATGAGAGTCCAATTCCATGAAAAAAATTCTCCAGAAATGCAAGTGAAAACTAAGTTGAAAATTACGAGGAATTTATCGCCCAAATTTCATTTTTATTTTGTTTCGGTAAATACTATGTCCTAAATAAATACCGCAAAATTTTGTAATTAAGCTGCAATGTCAAGCTTCCATGTGCTGCGTTAAGCCTCCTGATTAAAAAAAATTTTGGTCATTTTCGCAAAAAATAAACGAGAAATTGGATTATAGAGATGGATTTATTTGTGGTAAAAACGTTAATTAATTAAGTCATCATTTGTGAACGTTATGCAAATTAAGTTTATATATTTTCTCCTAATCTCAACGGGAGTAAAAAACACTCGAAAACTTTAGCTAAATAATTTTTTCGAAAGTTAAATAAACTCTCCTTTGTTGTGTAATTGTGCCAGTACTTAGTAAAAATTTTAAATCTCTACTTTTAAACGTAGGTTTCCTTTATTTGTACTCGTATGCGATGCTACTAGCATCATGCTAGTCTAAATAATTATCCAAGGAAAAAATTTTAGGTAGCCATAAAATTTTGATTATTTCTGTTTAAACTGTAATTCTGACAGCTAGAATTTATGAAAATGACAGAAATGCTATTTAGCAGACAAGGTTAACAATTTGCCCTTGAAAATACAA
Organism: Oikopleura vanhoeffeni; assembly: GCA_004367855.1. NCBI lineage: Eukaryota > Metazoa > Chordata > Appendicularia > Copelata > Oikopleuridae > Oikopleura > Oikopleura vanhoeffeni. Next base: position 40,742 of record SCLH01000959.1, on the reverse strand, counting down.
TATTTTGAGAGACAAGGTACAATTTCGAAATAATTTTACGTAATATTATGAATAATAGATACCGTGTGAGTTTTTTTTGTCTATTCCTAGTTTTCAAACTTACTTGCCTAGGGATTATTATTTAATATGTAAACAAATATTATTTTAATTGTCCAATAATTATTTTTTAATGGTTGAACACTTATTTTTTAATGGTAGACATTTATGTTATCTCATTTGACACAATAAAAAAACAGCCTGGTGTAACACCAATCGTGTTTCTATTATTTATTTATTGAAAAATAAATAAGAATTAGTGCTGAATTCGTAATTACGGGCTGTGACCTCTAGACACGGCATACTTTAAAAGGGATTTCTAGACCCTCCGTTGCGCATGCACGTTTGACCCCTATGTTCAACGCCCTAATTGGTCAATATGAGTGTGCAACGGAAGGCCTAGGAATTCTCTTCTTTATTACAGTACTCGATATGTAAAATCAGAAAACTCATCGCGTCAAATCAGTTTGGTCTGACCAATCGAATTCTCATTTTGATTTCGAAAACAAGCTTAGCGTAAAATTTTTTATTCTAAGCCGTTCAAGCTTGATGGCTATGGGTCAAATTTAATTCTCACGTAGGTGGAGTTAACATTGTTTATTTCAGGGTTCAAGAAACTTGTTATTCTCGCGGGCATTTTACATATCGGGCACTGTATAATATAATCAGATCAATTATTTTATAGATATCAATTTTCTAGCCACAAAGTTATTATTTTATAATACAATACAATAATACAAAGTACATTTTATAACATCAAAATGATAAGTTAACAATTTGGTAGATCGCTTTTATGCAATTTTGGCTTTATTTTTCTTTCAGCGTAGCAAATATATTGCAAAATTTTATAATTTTCTCGTAAATGAATATTAAATTTTTTCAGAATTCCATGAAAATTGTTCGACTGGTAGTTGTTAATTAGCTTATTTTTCATTCCCTCGAAATAATTCAGATCGTGCATGCAAACAACTATTATTTTCTGATCTGAATAAAATTATATATCTTTCATGAACCGTCTAAAGAAGTAATTTTGGCGTAAATTTTCCAGTCCGTTGCCTCGCACTCAAAATCCGACGTCGTAATCTACGGTGGCTACTATCCATAAAATTGGTGGGAAGGTTGGGAGTTATAAAAAAACAATATTTTCACAGGATTTTGGCACTTGAACACGTCTGAATTAAGATAGTAATTAGAGCGTTTTTCTCGCAATTCTGAATTGCCGTAAAGTTTGAGGCTGAAAATTCGAAGAATGTGGATTAGAAATGTACCCAATTATTTTAGCATTTTTTACTACAAATTATAGTTCATTAAAAAATTCAACCTAAAAATTCTGGATTTTGCGTAAATACTTCTTACATTTTGTACCAGGTTTGCAGTGTCCCGCCTGATTTTAGAACTTACTATGAATTATGCGAGATTGGAATTCCGCAACAAACAAAAAGCCATAATTAAATTTTCAGGAATTTTATTTTAAAATTTCTAAAACAAGCCTTATTCAATTCATTTTAAACAAAAAGTTTAACTCTAGGACACGTTAAAATGAGAGATAACGATAGCATCAACGTCTAATATTTTTGACCTTTGATGTTTATTTTGACCTAAAAGTAGAATTTAATTAACAATGTTTTTATCAATAAATTAAATTTCAACGCTTCACTTTATTAATATTAATTAACACAGGATAATAAAAACGTATCTATAATTATCGAATAATTTTTTTATAAAATTCCTAATGAGCATTGTTAATGCGATTAAGTAAATTTTTTTATAATTTTTTATGCGATATATCATCAGACTATATCATCATATATCATCATATATATAGTTAAATAAATATAGTTAAAGTCCTAATAAGTAAAGCGATAAAGTAAACCTCCCAAGTAAAGCAATATGCTGAAATTATGGATGAGCATTTTTCTTAGGATGTACTTAGGGGTGATTGTAAGTACAGTGTAAGCAGGTTGTCAAAATGAACAATTTTAAAAGAGAAAAAAACCTAAACCTGTTGTGCTTCAGTGAAACTTCATATTACACTGTTTTGTTAAATATACGGTATATACCGTATATTCAAAACAACTTAAAGACTTTGTGCTCAAATTGATCGTTTATTGTAGGTCTTTTTGTCCGAATGAAAAAGGCCTCTGATTTTTCACTGTTTTTATCATGATTAAAATAATTTATCATTTTATATTCTTATTCGCAAATTGAAACGTAAAAAATTTTAAACTTGTTCTCTCTCATTTTTTTTAAACCGTGTTTTTATTAATTGTTTCGACACGCTAAATCTCTGATTTATATCGTATCTAAGTCAGAATATGTACTTCTAAAAGCCAATCAGTTCTGATGGTTATTTTGCATAATCCCTTTTCATGAACAACGTATTTGCAAATAACTGCCTGTTGTCAATTTAAAACAATGAAAAAAAGTTTCAAAAACAACTAAAAAGACAAGTTGAAGAGCTAGTTAGGCAGGTCTGCGGTCTTAGCCAGCTCATAATCTTCAGAGATTTTAGACCCCTAAATTAAATATAAATAGAAGCTGCCCTTGTAAGCTAAATATTAGTTCGTTCGAAAACGAAAATATGATGAATCCAATGCCTTTAAATGATCATAAGTTACAGGATATACGTTATAACGCCTTTAAAGGTTATTTTTAAACTTTCAATTCGGGTTAGCGACCACCACCTCCTAAAAAATTTTTCGCCATGAGATAAGGTGATGACCGATCAAACTACAGAATGTTACATTTATTTTTAGCGTGGACTACCAGGACTATGATTAAAGCCTAAACTATCAGTCATCACCTTATCTCCTTACGAAACCTATTTAAAGAAGTGGTGGTCGCTAATCGTGGTGGTCGCTAACCCAAATCGAAAGTTCAAAGCTATCTTTTGGTAATCATAATCTATACATTTGACCATTTCAAATCGATTGTAGGAATTTTGACAGCCATATCTCCGCGGAGATGCATTTTTACGAACATTTTCTACAAAACGCTTGGTTAAAAAGTGGGTATAATACTAAAGCAGCCAACAACCAATTGGCGGTGGTCTGGCGCTTCTCCAAAATACGTTCTCTTGTTATAGAGCGCAAACGGCGTTAATTTGGGATTTTTTATAGATATTTTCTAAACAACGTTTCGCACGATGCATTTTCAAGTTTACGAGAGAAATAATTTTCGAATGTTTCAAGACTTCAAAGATTGAAATCTAAAGTTAATTTATTCTGTTTGAGAACAGAAAAGTTTATTTTTTAAGGATTGTCATTAAAAAGGTCGGACAGTTCATGCCCAATTCAATTGATTAACAAAATATCGTATATTGGAGAATATTCTTTAGTAAATATCTTATCTAGAATATCAAATGAATGTCAAATTAAATGATTTAGCTTTGAAAAAATCACAAAAAAATTTGGTGTTATTTTCAGATGACAGACTGTCATTGACAGTATTAAAATCAATGGAATTTATATTCACGCGAAGCGCTAAATACTGAAAATATTTATTCTATCAAATTGATCAGTTGACAGTAAGTTTTCGTATCGAACTTTTTTGAATATCAGAAAAATTTTTACAAAATTTTTTGAGAAATGTGGTGTGCCAATTTATTAACCTATAACATAGGTACTATTTATGCTATCTACATCCTTGTTCACGGTTAATTTTTCGTGTTCGTAGACCAATATATCTATATGGAACTGGTATTTTACCATCAAATTTTTCCCAGTTTTGTGGTAATTTTAGTTCAAGTAATTTATAGGGTTTCTATTTTAACTGCAGATATAATCATAATCAAAAAATTATCAGAAGTTGATACCATTAACTTATAGGAATGGCTACTGGTTTGTTATCAGTATAAGAAAAATTGGCACGATAACTAAATGTACTTTCCCAAAAAAATTTCTTGCAAGTATTTTTACTAGAAACAAGATTATGAATTTAGAACCATAAACTACTCAACATGACAGTGACCTTTTAATTCATCAAAAACAGCTTTACGTTCGAATTGAACCGGTTACAAAATTATGGTAAACCAGCTAAAACCCAATATTTCTGGTGTTTGTCACGGAAGGAGTAGTATTTTGGTAGCATTTCCTACTTTAAAAGAAAAACATACCACAACTAATATTTTGGTTGCCGAGAATATGACGGAAGTATTTATGAAATTATCGTTTAAGGGGGTACTGGTTGCAAATAGATTTCGCTTAAAAATTGAGGCTATACTTAAATTCGGCCAAAAAAACATTTATTTTTTCCGCGGTAACCGCTCAAAGTGGCGTCCCGAATGGCGTTTTGGGTGTAGGGGAATTTCAATGTTTTGGGTGTGAGGGGGTTAAGTCGGCCACTTTTTAAAATTTTGAAAAATCCTTGAATCCGAAACTTTTCAGCAAAAGTGCAACTTTTCAGCAAAAGTGCAACTTTTCAAAACTGGAAAATAGCCTTATCTTTGAGAAAAGATTACGCACTTTTAGATAATTTGGCCAAATTTTTGTGACCAACTTACATCAAAAAAATGAAAGTTAACCGATCGAGCATTTCAGAGCATCGTGAGCCCGTAAGGGTCGCAGCTTTCACAATTTATTCAGCTTGAAGGTCAAAATTATAGTTTTCGTCCTAAAATACTCGTTGTTATAAAATTAAAATTATCTCAAGATTATCAAGGTGACATTTATACTGTAAAAACGCAACTTAGAGCTAGAATGGATTAAAAGCAGTACTGAGTTCTCACTTTGAACATCTTGGAACCGAGTTTGAAATAATATGAGTTTCTTTGTTCCGAATAATCAGCTAAAATTCTAGTGGAAGTATATAAATATTGAGTTATTTGAAAAAGTAATATATCTATTACGGCACTTCCTGGGGCTTTTATGCCTCTTTTTTAGCCAATTTTTTTTATATAATTCGGCATTTGAAAACGACTCATCCAAATAAGTTCTTAGATAGCTCAAACTGTGCACAAATATCTAGTAAATAATAACATAAAATAAAATTGCACCGAATCGGATCATTTTTAGATTTTTTTTCTGAGATCACTGAAATTGTTTAATTATCAGTTTTTGTTAAAAAAAATTGGAAACAATGGTCTGATTCGGATGAGTTGTGATGATTCGGATGAGTCGTTTTCAAAAGCCGAATTTAATAAAAATGTTGGCTGAAAAAGTGACATAAAAGCCCTAGCAAGTACCTTAATAGATATATACAGTACTGCCAGATTTCAACTAGCTAAATAAGCTCCAGAAAGCAAACCACACCGACCAATTAAATGTGAGATAAAACAACATCATAACAAGATTATTGAACGCGAGCCAATCATCATGACTATAGTCAGGTGCTTTCTGAAGCTTCCGGGAAGCTGCTTCCCTATCTTGCTCAAATTTTAAATACTGTATAATCGAGAAAAATAAAAACAAAATAAATAATCAAGTTTCTACGGTGTGAAATAATAGCAATATAATTTCACCAAAATGGATAAAAAAATTCTTAAAACCTGTATACAATTTTTCCAGGCGGTTTTTCGTTAATTTTTCCAAAAATCTCCGAACAAACTTATAAGTTTTAAATATACTTATAATATAACTTATAACTCATTTTTTTAGATATTCAAGTAATCTTAGATTTTGGATTTAGTTTTACTTTAAAAAAGTTTGTATGTGTCTAATTTACTCTCAATTTTCTAATCACAAATTGAAATTTCAACGAACTATAAAAGATGCATGTAAACTGAATTTTTTGTAGCACTTTTTGAAGTGAATGTTTCACTTTCAATTTATTTTGTGGACTTAATGATGCCGGGTTTTAAGTAGTAATCATCCATTACATTTTTCATTTCAAGCTTAAGGAGGTTGTATAGGCAGTCCATATCTATTGAACTGGAAGTGCTGTCAACTTAATTTCACGATTTCTGATCTCAACGTGGCCTGTTTAGTTATATGAATTTNCGGTGAATAATTTGGCCATAGTTTATAATCCCGTCTCCAGAAACATGATAGTTGCGAATCTTTTGATACTGCTGAAAATGTGATACGATTACCTTGACCTCAAAAAATAATTTTCAAACTGTGATCCTGGGAATTAAGGCCAGAAATTTGAATATCGGGAAATACTATTTTTTTCTAAATTGTCTCGAAAATGTTCTGTATGTATGAAAATGAATTCATAAATACAACGAAAAAAAATACGACGTTTAGTGCCAAAAATGACCAAAAACGACACTTATCGGTATTTTTTGAAGCATTTTCAGAGTGAAAATGAGAAAAAAACGACAATACTTTTTTTTTGTTATAAAAATATATATTCTCTGTGCAAAAATCAAATTGTTTTGAAATAAGACGAAAAAAAATATGACTTTTAGATTTTTTTTGGCTCGCGGTCAACTGAATTTACCGGTTGGTCGGAGGTAACCGACGGAGGTCTATATCTCGAGATCTACACATGCAACAAAGCTAATTTTGCGGATTCGAAATTTTGTTGTCGATTTCAATCCAGAAAAAAAAATTTCGGGCGAAATATTTTTTCAGAAATTTCGAATTCTCTCTAAGTGTTGGTATGCTGTCATTTTCGAGCTGCTGAATCAAAAGCCTAATTTTTTGCATTGGTAGTCAAGATTCTCAAATTGTTTAAAAAAATTATAAAATTTCAAATTACGAATTTGAGAAATTGAGAAATTTGAGGTATATCTCGAGATCTACACATGCTACGAAGCTGATTTTTGCGGCATTCGAAATTTTGTTGTCGATTCATTCCAAAAAAAATTAATTTTGGACAAAAATTTTCTCAAAAAATTGGATTTTTCTAATTATTTTTTCCGAAATTATTGCTGATTTTTGAGAACACCACTATCCAGCATTCCTTATTTTATTCGCATCGGTTCACTTGTTATGGTAAGCTATAGAAAAATAAGTAAATTAATGTTTTAAAAAAAATATTAAAATTGATCAAAAATTAGGAATCTGGCGAATTAGACACAACTGAAACTTTGAGCATCTCGCATAAGCAAACCAAAGAAGATATTGTAAAACGAAGGCCACTTTAACTGGAACATACAATTTGTAGAAGTCTTTTTTATAAAAAATCTGACATCAGTGCTTCAAATGAAATTGAATAAGTACTCAATACACCAAAACAGTCAATTTAAAACATGTAATTTTCCGTGATTTTGAGGCAAAAATTAACGAAATAACATTTCTAATTCCACTTTAGTTCCTAAAAAACTATTAATAGTGGGCCGCCCACTGTGGGCGTTAGAAAAATTAAAATTTTTGACATCTCATGACTAAATAAAATGATACGAATTTAGTTTTTCAACCAGTATCACGACCGGTACGATCGTACAGAAAACTTTTAAATACATGTTTTGAAAAATTCAGACAAAAATCAACTATATTATTAGATATCAGTATCGTCAGGCTGTCCGTTAGAACAGAACTGGTGTTTTAAAAAAGGTAAAACGCGTCGGTTACCGCCTTAAGGGGATGGTTCGGGCAAATTTTGACATTTGCGAGGCTTCGTATGGCGAAACTCATAGTGATGGAACATTTAAAAAAAATGAACTCCGAAGCTCCGAAATTTTTGTTGTATGAGATTTTCTTGAAGTATGAGCTAAATTTCAACAAATAAAGTCAATCGCCGTTTCTAGCGTGAAACTAGTTCAGTGGCTCATTATTAAACATCTGTTCTACTTATCAAATACATTTAAAAAAAATTAAAATTAACTTTTGTAGAATCGACCACCTCCTTAAATCAAAAACCTTGAGGAATACCTTGAGTTACAAATTTTACCAAAAGCTAAACGGCGATCAATTCCGTGGTTAAATTTGAACTTAAAGATGATCAATTTTAAATCGGCTTTTCACGTCGGAAATTCATGTTTTTGGCCCGGGAAAATAATTCGCATAGGTCAATTCTATTTGACTCAGTACCTTGCCCGTCTCAGCGTGTTTTTCTTTTTGTACAATTAGCTCGGGACATGATAGACAAGTTTCGCATCCGAGTTTTTTTGTTTGAAAAAAGAGCGAACTAAAATTAGTTCGGAACATTTCAAAAGGATGGCGACTCGCCATTGGCGAGGGTGTAGCGTAACTGACTGATAATACGAGCACTTAAGGTTTGGATAACCAAGTATTAAAATCAATTTAATCCGAAAAATGTGAATTTGCGTAAAATTTTACAGATTTTCGGCAGAACCAGTATTTCGAATTACGAACCTTAAAATGTCACAAACCACCTGACGCAAATTACAATAAGTAACCTATCAGTGCGTTTGAGTAGCTAGTGTATTTACTCTTAATTTTAGTTTCTTGTAAATATAAATTTACTGTCACATTATCAGTTTCTTAAAAAAAAATCGAAAATTACGCGTAAAAACTGGAAATGAAGAAAAATGTCTCTACAGTGGCACGTAGCTTGAAACATTATATCTAAAAAAGGAATTTCTAGGCCTTAACTTTCGCGTTCGCGTTTGAACTTAATTTCGAAGCTCTAATTCGTCAATGTAATGATATCCGGTGCTCTCATTGGCCGAACGCGGGTCAAACGCGAACGCGAAAGTAAAGGCTTAGGGATCTCAATCTTTGATATTATAGAGTATTTAAAAACAGGGATTAGACTTTGATACTTTAAAATTAATATATGTAACACATAAGAGTTTTTATATTGGCATGGACCGTTTTTGACAAATTTCATCAAAAAATAAAATTATTTTATCTTAAAATGTCGACCGAAATTTTAAGGTGATTACTGTGAACGGAAAATAACTTGGTTTATTATCAATAAACATTTACTGTCACTTTATATATCTGTAAGGACGTGAGTTGACGTGGTGATTATTTTGAAGAGTTTCGATTTTAATCGACACTAATTTAATATTTTAGACGTCCCCCGACGGTTTTTGTTAAAATAAGTGAAAAATTATTCAAATCTATATTCTGCATCTACGGAACCTGGCGAATGATCAAGTGAAGATTATATATATGAAAGATTGAGATACCTAGACCTCTACTTTTGCCTTCGCGTTTAACCCGCGTTTGACCAATCAGAGCACTTGATATCAATACTAAGACCAAATTGGTCTTATTATAAAAGCTCCTTTAATAAGTTTAAACACGAACCCGATGGTAAACGCCTGAGGATCCTTTTTTTGATATGAAACTGACTTCAAACATTTACAAAAAAGCGTATTATAATAGTATGTAAAAATCTTTCGTATCGATAGAAATAATGTAATTTTTGGTATCTTATTCGATCGAAAAGCATCAACAATTGAAAATGATCACGTAAGCCTTTTATAAGTTAAGCTCATTTAATATATATTTTCGTGTTCGAGTGTACGTAGGTGATAGTGTAGAGAATCAAATTAAATCCCACAAACCAGATTATAGACAAAAGTTGAATTGAGAAAAAAGTTTAGGTGGTTTTTTTTTCTTTTGAAAACAGCCCTCAAAATATTAAGCATGATCGGCTTTCGACCCGCTAAAGATCAATAAAAATAAGTTTTTAGTTATATTCTCAAAGTTTGTAGGACGATTTGAAATAAGGAATTTCAAAAATAAACAATCGGTTTTCCTGTGTTTAAGCTATCTTGCAGAGAATTTTCTTCTGGTCATTTTAAGATTAAGGATTTTTTTGTCTGCCTTCCAGCACTTCATATGGCTTCTTCAGAACCGGGTTGGGGACTACCTGTAAAATCACGAAAAATTGACCGAAAAATCGACTTTTTTTGAAAAAATTTTGAAGAACAAAAAAATCCTTACTCTTAAAATGACCAGAAAAAATTCTCTACAAGATAGCTTAAACACATGATAACCGATTGTTTATTTATGAAATTCCTTATTTCAAATCTTCTAGGTGTATGTAATGACTCAGAAAAGTTTATTTTTTTAAAACTGTATAGTACATATTGTACTAAACGCATCAAATAGGATTTCGAGGCAAAAACGTGTTCCACGATCTTGAAAGTCTTATAATTTAATTATATGTCGTTTGACACTTGTCTTGAGATAATCAGATTATATTTATCGTATGGACTCTATAGATAATTGAAGGTGCTCGTTTTTGCCTCGACACTATATTTGTCTCATATCCCTTTATCACCTTTTGATTAATCTAATAGATGTAGGTTGAGGGAGCCAATCCTAACACTCCTAAGACCCCTTCTAGCCAATCATGAGGCCGCTTTCTCTTCTTTTTAGCCCACATCTATTAGATTAATCAAAAGGTGATAAAGGGATATAGGAATCCTATAATAGGATATAAAATTTTGTATAGTAAATTAAGATTGTACAAGAAATTTTGATCTTTATCTCTTAATACGACTCTATTACAATTTTATTAAGAACAAAAGATTTTGAGTAACCTTTAGTGCACACCATTAGTACAAGTTTAAATTGTACTAAAGGAGCGCACGTTGAAGGACTATAAGAACTCTCAGGACATAAGAACTCTAGCAATTTAACAGAACGATTTGAATAAGAGAATTAAGAACTCAAAAAGAGCACTTGACCAGTTTTTGCTCTCTAGCGACCTCTCAGCTACATTATGACCCCATAGTTCTCTAATACGGTTCATTAGAAAGTCGACCCTTTCCGTTCTTTTGGGTATACAAGGTCTATACGATGAACTTGAGATTGACCTTGACACTTTACGGGTAATTTAGAGGTCAAATATTGGTCGCCCGACCCGCAATTAAAGTTAAAACGGGTGGCCGAAAAAGCGCTATTTTCACTGGCCGAAAAAATCAGCCTTCTAGCGACTTCATACGGCTTCGCTAGACAAATGGATCACATTTACTGTAAAATCACGAAAAAGATTGACCTTAAAATGATTGTTTTTTTGAAAAATTTTTTTTATAAAAAAAAATCCTACGTCTTAAAAATGACCAGAAAAAAATTCCTTTACAAGATAGGTTTAAAAACATCGATTACCCATTGTTGAGTTTTGTCGTCACATTTGATATTAAGTTTTTCATCTGTTCTCCTCGAAAGTTCGTCTTTCGTTAACAGCCGTTATCCAGGATTAGGACAAAAAGTGCTAACTATTTTAAAAACTCTGGTCATTCTCCCGAAAATGATTCGAAACTTTTTTTGTTTAATATTCATCTTTATATTTGGTATACTTGGCCAGATAAGACTCGATATAACCTATTAGTTTTATCGTTTCCCTTTTTTATCACCGATTGGCGCAGGTAAATAGGTATTTATGGACCGAAATTTTATAAACCGTTCGATCGAATTAAACGTGACCTCAATTATGTTAATAGCCAGTGTTTTTTGTTTATTGGCACACATAGATGTGCTTAGTTTGAAATAGAGCNTCCTAACACTCCTAAGACCCCTTCTCTAGCCATATCATGAGGCCGCTTTCTCTTTTTTTTAGCCCACATCTATTAGATTAATCAAAAGGTGATAAAGGTTGATGATAGGATCCTATATCAGATATAAAATTTTTGTATAGTAAATTAGATGTACAAGAAAATTTTGGATCTTATCTCTTTAATACGACTCTATTACAATTTTATTAAGAACAAAAGTTTTAGTAACCTTTAGTGCACACCTAGTACAAGTTTAAATTGTACTAAGGAGCGCACGTTGACAGGACATAAGAACTCTAGCAATTTAACAGAACGATTTGAATAAGAGAATTAAGAACTCAAAAAAGCACTTACCAGTTTTTGCCTCTCTAGCGACCTCTCAGCTACAATTATTGACCCCATAGTTCTTAATAGGTTCATTAGAAAGTCGACCCTTTCGTTCTTTTGGGTATACAAGGTCTATTACGATGAACTTGAGATGACCTTAACTTATGACCGGTCATTAGAGGTCAAATATTGGTCGCCGACCGCAATTAGTAAAACGCGGTGGCCGAAAAAGCGCTTAATTTTCACTGGCCGAAAAAATCAGCTTCTAGCACTTCATACGGCTTCGCTAGAAATGGATCACATTTACCTGTAAAATCACGAAAAGATTGACCTTAAAATGATTCGTTTTCTTTGAAAAATTTTTTATCAAAAAAAAAATCCTACGTCTTAAAATGACCAGAAAAAAATTCTTTACAAGATAGGTTAAAAACATCGATTACCCATTGTTGAGTTTTGAAATTTCTTATTTTCCAAATCTCACATTTATTATAGTTTCCTTTTGTTCTCCTCGAAAGTTCGTCTTTCGGTTTAACAGCCGTTATCCAGGATTAGGACAAAAAGTGCTAACTATTTTTAAAAACTCTGGTCATTCTCCCGAAAATGATTCGAAACTTATTTTTGTTTAAGTATTCATCGTTTATATTTGGTATACTTGGCCAGATAGACTCCGATATACCTATTAGTTTTATCGTTTCCCTTTTTTATCCGATCTGGCGCAGGTAAATAGGTATTTATGGACCGAAATTTTATAAATCCGTTTCGATCGATTTAAACGGTGGAACCTCAATATATGTTAATACGCCAGTGTTTTTTGTTATTGCACACATAGATGTGCTTTAGTTTTTGAAATAGAGCGCTAATTTTGCTAAAATTTTGCTCCATCTATACTTTTTGAAAAACTGTTATCAATTACATTTTGTTATTATTAATAGATGTGGGTTCTGCAATAGTTTTCGGAAATGAAAGGTACCTGAAACATCCTTTCACGAAATATAGCCTCCGGAAACAAAGTTTTTTTTCAGTGGGAATGAAATTTCAAGAAAAAGTAATTATATATAATATGCGTCGAGAATACTAAAAGGGTCTTATCATGTAAAAGTTCGTGTAATTATTTCTTTTTGAGGTCCGAGTTACATATTTGTTCCTTCTAATTTGTTCTAATCAAAGAGCTGACTGGCTTTAAAGTAGGTCAGATTATGTGTCTTTATAATTATAAAATAATAGTAACTTTATTAACATTTGGCCACTGTTAAACATTGGTTACTACATCTAAAATGAATTTTTACACAAAAGTGACTGTCAGACAAAAATTGATTGAAAAATAATAAATCGTGTGATTATCAATTTTGAGATCAGAATTTCGGAATTTTTCTACCGTGCAGTTGAGTCAAAATGGTAGATGGTATCATTTTTTCAATCATGATTCATGAGTCATCTTACGCAAAAAAGGGCAAACGTTTCCACCGATGAGCGCCCGCTTCATTTAAAGTATGTCACAGCTCATTTTAAAATTCTCTGTTTCTGATCTTGGGCCTTAACTCCCAGAGTAACTTCATGGTCACGCGTGACCATTTTCCGTTTTTTTCTGTATTATTTAACTTAAAGTCTAGAACATTTATATTTTAGAAGACTCTGGTAGTTAACTCGAGAAAGTGTCACGATAAATCAATTATCGCATTTTAAATAAATTAATTGTTTTTTATCGAAATATTTTTATGAAATGAATAATTCTGACCATTGAAAAACATGCCAAAGATTGAATTTGGATAAACATTTTTGACTATTCAGGTTAATTTAATGAAAAAAATAAAAAAATCTCATTATCAAGAAATTTATTTTTTCTGGAATACGTAATAATCGAGTTCAATGCGATAAAAGATGCAAAAGATATCAAAAAATTATCTAATGTGATTCTTGTGAATATTTTTGAGGTCGGAGTTACGGTTTTACTTTATTAGTTGTCCTAAGTGATAAAATGGCCCATACTGACTGTATAGGGTACACATAACGACCAGACGATGTTAGCTGCAAATACAATATCAAAAGGCCTGCATATACATAATAAAGCTGAAAATATATATATCAAAAAGTTAATTGAATTTTAGAAGGCTAAAATCCAGTATGTTTTGATAAAACAGGAACTAAAAATAACCCAGATCAAACTGTCGTATTTCTCAGTAAAAAAATTATGTTTAATTCAACCTGCACACGTTCCAACGTGTGCTAATTTCCTCCTTTAAAGTGGCATCTATAAATATCTCTATCAAATTAATCATTTTTAGAACTTACATTTGGCCGGGACAGCCAGCATCTCTTTAAAAAGACATGCACCCACAATTTTTCAACGGTACTAGATCAAATGCTGTATTTAAATCAAATTATCCATTTAAACAGAAAAATGTTGTATTTAATGTAAATAATCATTTTAAGAAAAAAATTATGGTGATGATAAAAATATTCTAGATCTAGATATTTGATACTATGTTCCATTTTGTTCAGTTATCAAATTATCGATTTAAACCGAAAATAAAAATCTAAAAATTCGGTGAAATGTTCTATTTTGGTTTTGCTGTTTCACGTTATTCTTTGCATCAAATATATATATTTATTCTGCCGGAATTTATTTCATAGAACTATATTTCTTTGAGATACAGATGTTTTGCTGACAATTCAAAATCACGGATTTTTGGCTGTTTTTATCCTAGATGAAACTTTCTGTTAACCTCCATGACATTACCGGTAATCTGAATGTTTGTACCAATAGCTTAAAAATAAAAGGAGATAGAAAGCTAAATATTAAAAAAATGAACACAACATGTTTACAGGTTTGATTTAAATTTTAAAACAATCAGCTGTATATATCTTATTTAGTTTTCGAGTTATTTTAATAGAAATCCAGATAACCGCTAAAGTCATCTGATGTTTACAAAAAGTTATATTTAGGATACGTGACTGGGAGTCACAACAACTTATTGCGTTTGAATTACTGTACACGATATATTTTTTCAAAATTCATGAGATTTTGGGTAATCGCAACTTTCGTGATCATATTTTCCCAATTTATTAACCATTCAATAAATTGAATGCTTTATAAAACGATGGCATAGTCAGACTATAAAGAATTGCATTTATAATATATGAAATGTTGATCGATTGAAGTGATTTATACGTTTAGAAAGGTTCGAACCGCAGTAATGATGTTTGTAGTCTGAAAGTTTACAGATACGGAAAATTTATCCGGAAAATAAATTGCTTTGAAAATCATGGTTTCGCAAAAACGATTCATTTTTAAAGCACTTGATATCTGCATCTGATTAATTCAGATTATGAACTTATTTCAGTGCCATGCAGTGTAGCCACTTTGAAGGTTTGATAAGAAACAAGTCGATTTTGAAGAGGGCGAAATATCAAATGTTTTCATTGAGTAAATCTAAGGGTATTTGAACAATATTCGAACAAACCATAATTCTAATGAATTTTTCATGTCAATTTATGTTTTATAAAATTAAATTACCTGCCCTGTCCAGGCTTTATGAAATTTTAAGATTTTGTCCGATTTACTTTATTGAAAACTTGCTGAATTCAATTAAAAGCGTGAAATGAAAGAAGAAAATTACGTCTAGAAAAGTTCATAATCACTTTATAACAATGTTGCCCGATTTTTTGTTAGGTCTCAAACTTCACGCAATTTCATAGGGTTAGCCCAAATATTTTCAAAAATATTAACTGGAATTTTTACGCTTTTAGTCTGAATTAACTCTTAGTCAGTGACTCATATGAACACAAGTGAAAGAAAATTCAAAGAATGAAAAACGCAAAAAAAGCGAAATAAATATCTGTTTATCAGTTGGCTGAAATGTTAATTACATGGTTAAAATTAAGAAAAAAATGTGAGAGTGAATTCTAGCACTGAAATTTTAACCTTTTCACAATGAGTATTTAACGCAAACATTAACACAACTTTCGTAATAATTTAAATTTTTCTAAATTTTAGCCCAATTTTTAGAGATAAATTTTTTTAATTTCGTGCTTATATTCGCACAAACAATGTAAAATGATAGGTTCTCATAATTCAGCAGGAAAATAAATATTTTGTTGGGCGTAGTATAACCGGAAAATTAGCATTATTTCTGAAATGTTTCGCCATGTCAACAAAAAAAATACACCAAAATCAATCTGAAAATTCTACAACCTCATCAAAAATTTAATTGTTTTATTTATCCGTGTCAAACTGAATAACGTCAGCCAATCACGCATGACGCAGCGGGAGACGCATCTTATCAGTTGAAAATATATCTCATATTTTCAGGCAAAAAATTCTGTTAAAAATAGCGGCAACAAATTTAGCAAGCACATATTGCAAGAATGCTGAATTCGTATAATTTTAGCAATATTTCACATATTATGTCATATATGTTCATATATGTCATATATGTTCATATATGTCATATATGTTCATATATGTCATATATCATATATGTGATAAAAAATCAGTTTCTATTGTATAAATGAATCGATTTGAAAATAAAAAATAATTATACAGGGGCGCCCAATATCTCCGGCCAAATATTGCCGAATTTGCCAATATGTCCGAAATTTTTGGGCAAAAAACTTTCGGCAATATTGGGCCTCCCTGTAATTGTTTAGTCAAATTTTTGTTAATATTTTTTATTCAAATTTCATGCAAAACCACGGAATTTGTTTTCGAAAAAATATCAATTAAAATTCTTTAGGAAATTCCCACATACAAAAACTGCAATTTTTATTTTCATTAATTTCGGCCTTTTATGGTGCTGAATTTTTTATATTTTGAATGTCATGTTCATATGTTTTTCTCGTGTTTTTTTCTGTAAACTCACTCATAAATCTTCGTATAATTTTCGTAAGAATATTCTCTTATGTTCTTATCAGTCTCTAATATTATTTATTTGGTATAATCAAAAAAATCAAACGTAAAAAAATATATAAATTATAGAAAAAAATTATCAAAATCGGCGTAGCATTACCTTCTATTGGTATCAGTGCTAATCACTCGCTGCCGCTAGAGGTCGTAGACGTGGAGGTTTACGTAATCTGGAGTCGTATTCTCCTCCAAATTTAACTCAGAATACACCAATTGGTTCCAGCTCTCTACCACCTATTTGGCGCAAAAAAGCCAATCGGATATCTAGACTTCTATATCTTACCTCCCGGAATCGGAAACACAAACAGTCAGAGGGTGTCTTAAATTATAAAGATACCAAGTCCAAAGTTTGAGATATGGATTCCGGAATCTAGTTTAAAGGTTGATATTTGCTGAAAGTTTAAAGGTGATTTCAAAAGGTGCTGAAATACGCTTAAATGCAAAGTGTAATCATTTTGATAAAAATTTTAACAAAAAAGATGTTAAATTGTATATTATATACAATTTAACATCTTTTTTGTTAAAATTTTTATCAAAATGATTACACTTCTAAAAATTACACTTCTAAAAATTACACTTCTAAAAATTACACTTCTAAAAATTCGTTCTAAGCCTGGTCGCTATTGGCCAAATTATATCTCGAGGTGTTGTTACTCGGTAGATTTAGACATGTAATCTTGTACCCAGACTTCGATTATCCAGTAGTGACCATTCTGCTTATTAAATGAGCCATATAAGCGCAAAGTTTATCTTATCAACAACATTGTTCAATTAGCTTAAAATAATATTTCAGCCAATTTGCAATAAATATTAAATAAAATAAAAAATCGATGAACAAAAGGCATTTAACTGGGATGAGAAAAAAAATCGCCAAATGTACCCCAGGACGCGGCAACGTGCAATAATCATCGATTTTAACGTGTTATTTATATTCGAACTACTCTGTTAAGTTACACTTTCAAAGGGTTTTTCTTAAGCTCCATTTAAAAATATTATATGTTTTATTACAATCCTCTAGTGTATGACTTCTTAATTATTCGGTCAATATCATTTTATTTGGTAGAACGAGAGCAGGAGTCACGCTACGCCCGACCTCTCACTGCATCTCATAGTAATAATTTTTCGAAAGGTTTTGACTTCTAGATCAATGCTCATTTAATCGGAGTTCCATTTTCAAACATAATACAACAAAATCTTTGAAATAAAAATCAACTTAATGTGGTAATTTATTGATTAATCAAAACCATTGTACGATAAGAGGTAATTTCAAAGTTCCTCACATTATCATGAAAAAACTTTGGGGAGGAACCTTCGACGCTTTTAAGACTTTCTTAACTCATTACACGAAAGTCGAAATTAACTGACGAATCTGCAGAATATTCAACAAAGGTTTGGAATATGTCATTAAATTATCATTTTCTTGAAAATATAAGTCACTCGTGACGTGTTTTGGAAAATGCCCTTATGCTTCAATTCTTAGCATTATGGTTTATTATAGTCCTAAACTTTCGGCGTATTAATGTACTATTTGCGGTACTTGGGCCAAAACTTCGTTTCTTTAAGTTGAAGGTGCACGTGATCGTTTTCGGGACTTTATTAATTTGTAGTAAAGTCTGAAACGTTAGCCCCCTTTCAATAGTTTTTCAAAAGTGTTTTAGATTTTTGAAAAAAACAGTACTTTTTGGCCAACCTTTTGCTTGGATCTTACGGTCACGTGCTCATTGTAGGGCATTGGTGTAATGGAAAAAGTCTTAGATTTTTTTGATCCGGATGAAACGATTTTGTTTGGTGATTAAAAAAATTTGCAAAAAAGTACTGTACTACAGTAAAAATTTTCAAAAAAGCCCAACGTCGGTTTTGTCTTAAGTTTATCGTCTTTTAATGGTCTTGTCATCATGTTTAGCGTTCGTAATGCGATTTTATGGTGAATGTTCACTACTTGCCGGAAATCGAGTCTACGAGTTAAGATTGTTTATTTTGAGGTTTGTGAAATTTGTGCCTATTTTGTGCAAGTCACATCAGGGGAACTGTACAACGTTATCATTGTTTCAATAAAATGTATTCTTAATAATAATTATTACACTAATTAAATTAATAAACTATGAATATATTAATAATTAATAAATATTAATAAATAATAGAAATGTTTTGGGTTAGATCTTGCAATTACAACGTTATTATTGTTTCAATAAAACAAAATCTATTCTAAATAATCATTTATCACCTTTTCAATTGATAAAATAATCATAAAAATTAATTATTATTTGTTTTTGGTACAGAATTATTAACATTAATTTATTGACAATAAATTATAGCAACAGTAATCTTGTTACAGTATTGGAAAAATTGTCATTAATTACTCAAAATTCATGCAGAACATTCACAAGAAATTTTGATGTGAAAAACTATCAAAATATAAAAGTTAAATATTCAAATAAATATCTTTTAATCGGATACGATATAAATATTAATTGTTATGCTCATTATAAATCATGCAGCATGATTTATAATGAGCATAACAATTAATATTTATATCGTATCCGATTAAAAGATATTTATTTAAATGATTCATGCTTGTTATTTGATCAGTTGAACGAAATAGCCGATATCAGCGAATTGAGCACGACCTTATTCGGATCAAAATTTCGGAAACAAATCAAAATATCAGTTTCGTTCATAAAGCATTATCGAAAAGTTATCACTGGACTCATTAAAATAGCCTAAAAGAATCCGTCCCGCTCTTTCAGTGTGCACAAATCTCCAACTTAGCTGTAAATGTATGTTTATATTATTTTTT